>JAOEGS010016001.1:0-31418 GCA_025447755.1 Corythornis vintsioides | reverse complement strand
CCAAAGCTAACACTTCCCTTTTCTGTTTCATTTTTGGATGTGTTAGACTTTTTTAGGTGATATTCAAAAAGATTCTTTTTTTTTTTTAATGCATCTATATTGAATTGTAGTGTTTAGCAAGTAAGGGAAGAGATAAACCAAATTTGTTAGTTGCGATTTCTTTTGTAAGGTAAAGTAAAAATGGTAGTGAAACTGGAGTAAGGTTTGTCTGTCTGCATGTCAGTAAGTCTTCTGAAAATAGGACTTAAAAAAGGCAGGAAGTTCTTTTCTGAAGTTAAAACCTGTAATAGTTCTTCCAGTGTTTCACCTTTATATTCAGTATATTGGCAGTGAACATTGTGAGATCTGTTATTGGCTTACTGTGGTCATACATGATCTTTTTGGACATACAGCTTTTGTACTGTCAGTTTTCAGTTGAAGCTTTCAAGATTTCTGGGTCTCACTACCCTTAAGAAGTGCTTCTACTTACTGTCAGTTGGTCAAGTAAAATATAAAATACAGGTAAGTAAATTCAGTTTAACTAATGAAAATGTGGAACTCGGATGCCTGGGATGCAGAAATCATTTCCATAACCTAAAGAAATCACAGGTGCCTAAAGAAATGTCAAGGATTTATTGTTGCACACCATAAGAAGTAATGATTTTGTAAATGGATTTGTAAATCCTGAAAATGTGGCAAGAATAATTTGCATATTGATACACAGGCAAGCTTGATGGTACTGGAGTCTAGAAAAAAAAAAATCACTGCTCAAAGCCAATGTACTTGTTTAATGTACAAGTAGAAACAAATTCTGTATTCCAATATTGTGCTTACATTTATCTATCTATCTATCTATCTATCTATCTATCTATCTATCTATCTATCTATCTATCTATCTATCTATCTATCTATCTATTGGTATGGTGGGTTGACCTTGGCTGGGCTCCAGCTGCTCACCAAGCTGCTCTATCACTTCTCCTCTCAGCTGGATCAGGAGGAAGAAAATAAGATGAAATACATGGGCTAAGACAAAAGCAGTTAAATGAAAAAAAAAAAAATCAAAGCAATGCTATGTGGTGGAGCAAAAGAAAACGAAGATTTATTCTCTGCTTCCCATCAGCAGGTGATGTCTGGCTCTTCTTGGAAAGCTCCAAATATATGCATCAGTTGCTCTTGAGGACAACCTGATGCCCCCCATTGTTCTTCTCCTTTTCCTTTTATAGCTCAGCTGACACCATATGGTATGGAGTATGCCTTTGGTCAGTCTGGGTCACTGTCCCAGTTGTGTCACCTCCCAGGATCTTGTCCACCCCATCCCACTGCAGGGGAAATGTTGGAAATCCATCCTGGGTGCTGTGTGAGCCCTGCCCAGCAGCAGCCTCAGCACGGGTCTGTTACCAGCACCTTTCCAGCTCTCAATGCAAAACACAGCACTGGGAGGGCTGCTGTGGGGAAAATTAACTCCAGCTCAGTCAGACCAGATACAATTAATTTGTTTCACTCTTTTGAGGGATTTCTTCTCACATAGCTATAGGATGTAAGCAGATAAAAGGTAACTGAAATGGACTCTTTGCAGAGGCTTACCTGAGGTAAGCCTCTGCAAAGCAAGGTAAGGTTTTATTTACAAACCACTTTCTTTGATCCACTTCCCACATAGTTAGATATCTCATTTCCAGTGAGCAGGCTAAGAGAAAAATAGAGAAAAATAAAAGTGAAAATGAAACAATGAAACCTTGCTTTTGAAGGCTTCCTCATTATGAAAATGTTCAATTTCTTTCCAGACAGATCAGAAATTGTGTTGAAATCGTTGTGAGCTTGAAAATAGAAAGTATTATGTAAAGTAGTAGTAAATGGATTGATACTTTGGTAATTTGCTGGGAGTTCTCATAGTTGTTTTATACCTCATAGAGCTGTATTGAAATCCATTGCTGAAAGAACATTAGTCATTACTTTGGTCCTGTTAAAGAAGGAGAGTTTGGGTACCCTATATCCCTTGTTAATTTGGGGAAATGCTTGAGTACTGAGATCTAAGCTGTTTTTAGTTTAGAAAATAAAAAGTAATTAAAGCTTTGAAAAACAGGGATTAAATTTATTTCTCCTTACGACTTTTTTTTTCAGGTGGTCTATTTTGTTATTATCTATTCAGCTCTACTGGAAGAGTCCTACAGTGATTTTGCAGGTAGATGCCAAGCAGGCTTTGTTGCTTGGAATTTTTGGTGTTGTTTGAACACTTGACTTCTAAAATTCTGTGCTACCTTTAGCTTCTCAGTAACATTGAGAAAACTTTTTAAACCCTGTTTTCCTAAATATAAGATCATTTAAATAGTATAGGTGAAAATGGCTCCCATCTGCATTTGCTGCTGTCAAAATGATATCTGTACTGGTGCATCAACTGATCTTTCAAGATTTTGATACCAAATTGCCTATGTAGTATTTTGAACTGCTTTCTTTCATTTACTTCTGTTTTCAATATTCCATCTAATTACTTAGCTCAGACTAATAAATGGTTTTGTTCTTACATCCTGAAAGTATAGTTTTACTTTAATTGCTATATCTAATTTCACATTAGTGCTCAGTATCCTAGCAACTTAATTCCTTGTTAGTTTTTCTTACTTCATCATTAATACTCTGCAGTTTGAACAACTTTTTTTTTTCCCTCGTCTGTTGCAATGCAAATCTAAACAGAGTTCTGACTAATCTGCCATTTCTTTCTTGCATAAAATGGAGAATACCCAGTTATGGAAATGGAGTTTTAGTCTAGTCTATTAAAAACATATAATGTGGATCTTCTTGCTGTTTTAATAGAACTCTGTTCTTTATCATGTATTCATATGAGGTAAATGAGCTTTTTGCCTTGAAATCTCTCTTGACCCTAAAAAACTGGTTTATAATCTTTAGTGCTTACAGCATGATGTTCTGCAAGATTAGCATTAATACTGGGGAGATCGTCCTGACAAGTAAGTGTGTGTTTTCCTTTCCAAGGCTCTTAGTTTGGAAACTAATGGAAAGAATGCTATTATTTCTTCCTATGTCTGATGTTGTAGCAAATAGGTTTTGTATATTGGATATCTAAATAGATGTATGGATGTGGATGTGGTGTAGGAAAAAATCCTGTTGGGTGGGTTGTTTTTTCTTGCGTTTTGATATTTATTTAGTATCACTTCTGTCTAGTTCCTTTATCAAAGAGTACATTTTTGAAGAAATTTGTTTACATTTTGGGGCCCTGATATAGCAAACAAACATCATCCTGGATTTAAGATTAACATCAAGCTTGCAGAAAATAGGATTGGAGTGCTGTGCAGCTGGAATTATTTGAAAGTGTGTTTAGGGTGGGGAACTGAAAGACAGATTTTTTTTCATGTGAAGTAGTATGGATATGTTAAATGTGGAAGTAGTACTGACATGTTTATAAAATAAGAAGTAAGGTATATGTATTTTTTTGTACTGAGAATAATTTAATATCTCTTATGACAATACAAACTTAAACATCCAAGTAAATAAAGTTAGTCAAACTAATGCATAATATTTAGTTACAAAATGCTCACTAACATGGATCAGCTTCAAGACTACAGCTTAATTTATTGAATTTTGCTCTCAGGCTGTAAGGAACCTGTTTGGAAGTGGCAAAGTTTACAAAGCTACTTCTTAAGATACCTGATAATCTTTGCTTAAAAAAAAATCCAAAATGTCTTTGGGAAAAGAGTAGAAAAAGAATGGCTGTAAATACCTATTTCCACAGCATAACTGTCTTAGAGGCCATAAAGTTGGAAAACATGAGAACACTGGAGTTGTGGAGAATCCCTGTGGTGAGAAGGAGATGTTCAAAGAATCTCAACTGCATCTTCTGGGTGTTGAGAGTCCTCGGGGAAAACAGTAAAGAAGATTTAAATCTGATCTCACAAATCTCCTGTGGAAAGGATAAGCCATCACTTCAGCTTGAACTCTGCAGTTCTGTGCTCTGTGACTTTAGAAATATGGCTATAGCTTTCCTTGTCTCACCATTTTCCTGCATTTTTATCTTTGTGTGTAGTGTTTATTCATTATTTCATCTTTTCAGTTGATGGATTGATTGAATGTTTATGCCATTTAATGAACAAAGTTGAATTTTTTGAGTCTTTGTAATGGAAGAGTCCTTATCAGTCATTATCCTTATGCTTTTAGTACTAAGAGTATTAAGAAAACATGTAGTTATTAAAATTCTAAGGGGGGTGAGGTAGGGGAAGAAAAGTTGATCTGCATCTTAGATTAAGAATACAAGATAATTCAAACAAAAATAATAGTAATCAAGTTATTTAATACATCCTAAATGGTTTCTTTTAACAATGAAATCTACTGTAATGTATCAATTTATTTTCCAGGAACAAGTGAAGAAAAAGAGATTTAGTTTGATTTAATCAATTTTTATTAATTCTCCCCTGAAGCTCTTGATGATTTCAGCATGGAACACAAACATGCAGAGTAGCATACAGAGAGGAAATCTGTGCCATTAATCTCTTTTGGATAGAACATGGCAGAGAGTCAGTTAGGATGCAGACAATTTTTATGCCTAACATGCTGTCCTCATTTCTACCCAGGCCACAAAGGTTTCATGTCCTGGTCCAGAAAGGTGCCAAGCTAGTAGTACAGAGAGTGCAGTCAGAGAAGTGCTCAACAGTTTCTTGTCTTCAGCTTGGGAGCTGGGTGGAAAAGGTGAAGATGTCAGGATTTTTCTTCTGTGAAAATATGATTAATGTTAATCTGTATAACTATGTCTTATCAGAAGCCTTGGGGTCTAGTTTCAGGTTAACATCTTTATTTCTAACTCAGAGGAAATAGAAACCCCAGTGCATAGATGATTATATTATAAAGTTGGGTGGTTGTTGTGGTGTGGGGTTTTTTGTTTGTTGGTTTTGTTTGTTTGTTTGTTTTGTGGTGGGTTTGTTTTTCCAGTTTGGAGGAAAACATTTTTGCTCATACTTACTTTTAGGAGAAAAAGCACCAAGAATTGTTCTTACAGAGAACTGAGGTTTTGTGTTAGCATCCATATGTCCTGTATTCCTTATCTACATTAAAAAAACCCAAACAACTAAAGCTTTATTTTATTGAATGTTAGTGTTTCTTATTTAGTACCTTTGATGGCCATTCACTTTTTTCTAATGTTTAGTATTTTAGAAGTTGAAAGGACTGAGGAGTTTTCCAAGAGAAATGGGTAGGGGGTGGAGGTGACCATCTGGACAGCTTCTGTTTAGTTTGGGGTGATTTGTTGGTGGATTTTTGTGTGTTTGTTTGGATTTTTCTGCATGTGTGTTTGTTTGTTTGGGTTTTTTTATTTTTATTTTTTTCTTCCCTCTTCCTGCAGTATTTTGACATTATTGCTGAAATGACACGAGGGAGAAAAGATCTGGAGTGCAGTAACAGAGTATCTATTTTGATAGAGTGCAACTGAATTCTGAGGATCTTCATAAGCCAAAGAAGAAGTTTCCCTTCTTTTTTTTTTTTTTTCTTTTTTCCTGTATTTTCTGTGTAAGACTTGGGTTTTTACTTTGGAGACTGATATTTTGCTGTCATAACTAGTTTTGTCTCTTTGTAAAGTGTATGAATGCTAAGTCACTGCTGTAAACCCTATTTACTGCTGCCTTTCAAAAAAAGTTCTTGTAGAGAAGAGGGTTATAACCAACATCTTTTGATGTCTCACTACATGATATTATAGAAATTCTTGACTCTCTGGGTTGGGTTAATATCTTTCTTGACAGATGAAAGCCATCAGGAAGTTTTGAGTATACTTTCGGTTTAGCCTGCTGTCTTCTCTTTCTGGGCAAGAAACTAAAGAAACTAAACCCAGACTGACAGTGGTGTAGGAAGTAAGGTATCTAAAGGATGATGTTTAGTTACTTCTTAGAAGTCTGGATATGAATGAAAATCAATGTTTACTCAATTGTTTCACATTTTCTGATTATTCTAACCACTGTGCTTTTGGGATTCTCTGCATCCTACCTAAATGGTAGCAGATCATCCATACCCTGTTCCCTTCTGCTCTCCCTGGTGGTCTTCTGAAAGACAAGAAATCTGCTCATTTTACAATTTCATTATTGATTATGGCAAATTTTGGACCTTTTTATCTGTAAATGTTAGATTGTCAAGTTAGATGAACCTCTGAGCCTGAGGAATGAAGTGTTCACTGTTGTCCAACTTGTATGTTTTTCCACTCAGTGTGTTTAAATTGCATCCTCTGCTCTTAAATTACTCTTTTCAGTGAATACTTTATGCAAACTGGACCCTTATTGCTGACTTGGACTCCACACTGTTAAATAATTTCAGTGTAAATGTTAAGTGTCATTGCTCTGAAGTACTATAGTTTATCTGACTCAAATATGGCTTTTGCAAGTTTTAAGTTTTCTTTAGTTTGAAGCTAGAAGTTCATAATTTCTGAATGTTTATGGTTTGTCTTCATAGTTTTATGAAAAATTATACAGTCTCAAAATTTGTTTGTGGTTTTGTTGTTCTTGGTTTTTTCTTTCTTTTTTTTTTTTTTTTCCCTCTGGAAAAGCTAACACCTGCCAAGTAAAGTGATATGATTACTTGTTGCTGCTAGAAGAAAGAGTTGGCTCAGTTCAATGCAAACTTCATGTAATACTAGTACAATGAGAGAAAGAACAAGGGACATTAGGAAAGATAATATTGGCAGTTCTGAATGGCATTTGGAGATTCAGTCCACAGCTGGGTTGTGTTGTGAAAAAACAAATTAATTATAAATTAACGAAGTAATTCTCCAAATAACCTGCCTTAAGAGTACAATCTTTATCTTCTGACCACCAAATTGAATGTTCCAAGCTTATGTTGCTGCATGATTAACATTTAAATATAATAATTCTGATAATTTTTCTTGTAGAGGGTGTTTTGTTTTTTACTTTTTAGTAGGTACTGACCACCTAAAAATAACAGAAGAGTTTTAGGTGAGATTGCTTTTCTGTGAAATTGTTCATGGTTCCATACCTGCATTCTGTACAGTTTAGCTGTCCAGTCTGGTTTGATCACAGTGGAAAGATGATGAGCTGAAAGAGCTTAAATGAGAGAGAGATGAGTTCACATGAACTTCCTTTGAGAGGAAGAAATTCCTGTCTTTGGGAATTATTCTTCCTTTTATTACCATACTGAGTCTTCTAGAATGCTGATTAGAAAAACACAAAACACTCTGGCCAAGGCATTTAGATGAACAAAGCAGTCAATGGGCTGCTGAGCTCAGAGGACCTATTCCAAGCATATTTTCATTATTGTTCTTTTGTTTTCAGTGAGGAGTGTTTAATTGTCAGTATTTATGTTCCAGTTAAGATAATTCAGCTAAATCTTAACCATAGTCTTCTTGTTAGGTGTTCATAGTGGTGACTTACAGTAATTTACTGAAATGGCTTTAGAATTATATTTATTTTGTCATTTATTTTATGTAATTCCATTTCATCTTGATGTATTGAGAAACCTCATAAACCATATCTTTGTATCCCAGTTGATTGATTAAAAGTAAGTATGAATGAATATTCTGTTACTCATCTCACATCCTAAATGCATGCAACATTCTAAAACCGTCCACTTAAAATGTTTTTTTAAAATTAAGTGGAACTTGCAAAATGGTTAAGTTTATGCAGCAAAGTGTTTTATATTAGAAATGCTCTATAATTACATTTTTCCAGTCATGAAAAATGAATTAGTGCTGCATTTTATGTGATGACAATTTTTCCTGTTTGTTCTAATTTTACTGAATAGCATACTGTAGCTTCTTGGCACAGCCTAGAATAACTCTATTTAGCTATGAAAGTAGACACTGTGCTTAATACCAGAAAAGGCCAATATTATGTGTAAACAATTAACTTACATGAAAACAGAGTAAAAAAAAAATCCAACCATGAGAAGCATGAGATGGGTGAATTGGCTATCAGACACCAGTGCACCAGTTGTCGAGACAGTTGAGATCAATGAAAGTGCCTGAAATGGAGCTTCAGAGGGACTGCTGGGCAAGTGGTACACATAATTTCTCTGCTGGGAATACTAGGATATACTAGGATATTCCTGTCTAACATTATGACAGTAGATGAAGTAGGAAGACATCAGATACAGTCTTGGTTTTTTCTTCATTGTTGATTAATCTGTTTAGAGAACTGGCCAAAGCTTTGGTTGGTTGGTTGGTTTTGTCCCATGGGAAAGTAGTGTTTTCATTTTTTCCATTCTGGAAAAAAATGGAAAATGCCCAAGAGACAGATGCTTAGAAGAAAACATATTTGAGGTCTGTCAAAATACTTTGTTTTGATAAATATGTCCCCAAATTTATTGTTTTTAAACTTTATTAAAGGTTGGTAATCAGGTTGCTTACTATTTGATATAGTTGGTTTGCTAGCCACAATTTGTAATGATGCTTCCTTGGTCCCTGAGTTGTCAGGTGGAACCAACAAACCAAGTTCTTGCTTAACTTCAGAGAATTCCAAAACACTTGAAACAAACAAGGCCACCAAACTGGGGTTCACTGAACTACCTTCATTTAATGTGGCTTTTCTAAGCAGATCCTGCTAATAAGTGAAAAGAAGGATTTTAGACAGGAGAGAGAGAGAGAGAGATAATGACTGTTAATTTAAATCCTGCATCAGACTGTTGTTGTGGAGCTGCCTTTTAATGCTCAAGTTAATATCTGGTTATTTACTTTTCTTTCTGTTGTGTGTATGCTTTTTGCCTTTGAGCCACTGTGCTTCTTTATAGTATATCTTTAAAGTTCATAAAGTTTTTATTTTGTATCTGATGTAATAAATGCATTGTTTGAACAGTATGGAATCCTTTCTATGCCTCTGTTGGGTTTTTTTAATGCCAGAGAAATCTCTTGAGTCACTTAATTCAGTGTTTTTACTTGTCAACTAGAAGGCTTCAGCTATCAAATCTGAATGCTGTGTGAGATGCTCAAAAGCTTTCAAAAAGTCAATGTATATTGCATTCATTATGCTTTCCTTATCTGCATAGACAGTTACTTTGTCACAGGGGGAAATTAGGTTGGTCAAGCATGATTTGCTCTTTGTAAATCCACGTTGATTGCTCTGACTGACCTTTTTTACATGTTTTGAAATAAGTTGCAAGGTTTTACCATCTATGGCTTATGCCTTTCTTGTTATCTCAGGTGGTTGCTTGATTTCCTTTTCAAACAAAACAACCCCAAAAACCCATTATGAATTATTTTGGCTTTGTTTGAAAGCCTTTTGGAAATCTTTGTAAATTTGTAAGATGGAACATGATTAAAAATGTGCTTCTTGTTTCTCAGAGAACTGCAGTATGTGTCCAGACTTCTCTTCAAAAAGCCATGTTGACTCTTCCAACATAAATAATTACACATGCTACTGACTGTTACAGTCCTTGCTATTTTGCCCAGTGTAGAGATCAGGTATATGGAACTGTAGTTCCCTTAACAAACCAGGGAACTTTTTTTTTTTTTTAATACTTTTAAAAAGCTGGTGTTTCCACTTTGTGGATAGGAAGGTAATTGAAAATGAAAGTATAATCTACCATCTGTGAAGTGTTGCACAGCAAGGAGTACATTTGCGTTGGAGGGACAGATCCCAACCATACTAAATAGTAAAAGTTTTGTGGGCTCGTGTGGTGGGTGGGGGTGTTTTTGTTTTTTGTTTGTGTGTGTGTGGTTTTTGTGTTGTTGTTTTTATTTTGTTGTTGTTGTTCTGTGTCTTTTTTTGTTTTGTTTTAATTGAAATATATCGAGGCTGACTTGAGGATCCATTATCAATTCCTGCTACTGATCAGAACTTTCTTATGTTCTTGGCTAAACACGATTCTTAAAAAGTAGACTACCCAATTTGATAGCTTCAGTGTATTCAGACAGGCTTAAGGTGTATCACAGTGAAATGTGTGCTGCAATTACCTAATCTTACTGAGCAATGGTGGAAAAAAAATCTGCTTTTAAAAGCAAAGTTCATGATGTGCTAATTGCAGAGATCAGATGAAGGTTGTTACCACAGGCAGTTCAAAAAACAGAGAAGCAGTCAACTTCACAAAATAATACAGCAGAAACAGTTGTGTAAATATATTAGCTATAACAGCTGTCTCCATGATTCTAATGTGACCTCTGTGCTAGTATACTGAATATTAGAAACTGGATATAAATTATTACAATAAATAGCCAAATTTTCACAGAATATTCAAAAAAAGCTTCTAGAATTAGATACATTTTGTCCTGTAATGTCATGCCATTGTTAGTAGGTCAGCTGTTTTACTCTGAGTTCATTTAGACATCAGGTGGAAACTGTCTTGTCCTGCTCATTTGTTAATGTTTACTTTGTGTGTTTGCTTCACAGCTTTCTCCGGGAAGGTTTTGAGTAGCACTAATGACAGCTAATGACTTATGGTGCTACTACCTAGTATGTTTCCAGCTCCCAATGTGTTTGGAAAAGGAGTTACTATTCATTTGTATAATGTATTCCACAAATGTTTAGTCTGTTTTACTGCATTCTTAACTTTAACCCATCAAAGTTTATGTTGCTTCCTTCTTCCAATCTGTGCTATTTTGGAGAGTGACTTCTTTCTGCAGTCACTTTACCCTGATGCCAAGTATCTTTTTGTGCATTCTCAAAAAATCTCTGATGAATGATATTAATTAGTTTGGTGGGTTTTTTTGTTTGTTTGGGTTGTTTGTGGTTTGTCTTTGTTTTGTTTTGTTTTTTGAATGCATGCTGTCTAAGAAGGTGAATGCTTTTCAGCTTCCTTGCAGACTTTTTTTGGACAAGTATCCTTATTTTTATGTAGTGCTCTTTAAAAATAAGCACAATAGCCATAAACCCCAGGAATTTTGTTCCTATAAAATTATGAAAGAGTAAATGACTAAAACATTTCCAGGGTACTGAGACTTGTAGTTCAGCTACTTAAAGTTTATTCAAGTGCTTAAATGGCACTTTACTTCAAAATGAATTAAATGCAGTGGAAATGTACCCATTTTAACCAATTTTGTGAAAACTGTCTTGCAAGTTGTAGTCAGTCAAATTAAAAAAAAAAAAAAAAGTGCTGAGTGTCATGGCCCTGAGGGCACTAATTGGTCTTAATTATCCTCATCAGCATCACATGGGCCCCCAGCCCACACACTCCACCCATGGCCCCTGGAGCTCCATTAATAATCAGTCTGGGCACCTGCACCTGCTTTGGGTGTGTCTGCTTTTGGCCCTGGTCCTGATTGGAGCCAGCTTGTTAAGGAGCTTTCCCAGCTCAGCCTTGGCTCGTTCCTTTGCTTAGTGCTTGTTGGGACATGTTGGGGAGATCTCTTTCTTTGTGTTGCTGCTCCCTGGGCTCAGATGTTTGGGTCTGATCTCTGCTGAGAAAACGCTGTTTCTGCTGGGGTTAGCTGTGCATTTCTGCTTCTGGAGTAGCCTTGCTCTTGTTGCTCCCTGACAGCCAGGTAGGTAAATCTTAGAGATTTAAGAGTTAAGATTTAAAGTAATGGGACCAGTATGGAAAATTCTTGTTGTTATCAAAGAAGAGAATGACTAGCAGATTTACTCTCTCCCCTTTCTCTCAGTGTTTCAAATAAGCAGCAGTGGTCTAAATATTCTGTCCTGTGATCTAATGAGTCTTTCTTTGTCTTTTTGCCTGCAAGCTGTAGTTGCAGAAGTTTAGCATGTTTTAATTCCCAGTATGGAAACCTTGTAGGCAGATATTATAAAAGCTGTAAGGTTGTTACAGATGGATTTATTTCTTCTGTAAATGTAACTGAAAATATATAGATATTTTCAAGGTGTGTTACCAAGGTATTGAATAATAATTATTTTTTTTTGTAGTTGTTGTTGTTTTGTTTTGTCTATTTTTGCAGCTTCTGGTTGTTACATAAATTAAAAGGGTCTTTTGATAATTTGGTTAAAACAATTATAACTTACTTGTTAAGTTGATTATTTTTTCATTTTTGCTAGGCTTTTTTTAAGCTTTGCATGACACTTGTGAAGAAATTAGTAATAACAGAAAAGGCTCTAGACATGAGTGAGACATGCCCACCTGATGTGGGAAAAGACAAGCAGGGATGTGTGATTCATGGAGTCCTGAGAGCTGAGTAGTGAGAACAGCAGGTTCACCAGTGACTGGTGCAGGGGGCAGGTGTGCTGCAGGGGTAGGATTTGTAATTGTCCTTGTTGAACTTGAGGTTCCTGCTGGCCCATTCCTCTAGCATCTCTCTGAATGACAGTAGTGTCCTTGAGTGCACCAATTGTACCCACTCAGTTTGGTGTTGTCATGAATCTGGATGAGAATGAACTACTTAATCTTTTTTGAGCCATAGATAGATGTTAAATGGGGCATGTCTGGTTTCCATTCAGTAGGTAAGATGAGTTTTATGCAGTCTGAGGATTTCTCTTGATAATACAGAGTGGATTTTGTGTGTGGCTTCTCAGTATTAATGAAGGTATTTTTTGAGTAAGATTAAGATTAAGTATTAGTGAGGTAAATAATTTACCAAAAAAAAAAAAATAAAAAAGATCCCATTTTAAAGCCTGAAGTTTGATTGTGTCATGTAAAGTAAAAAAACAATGAAGATTTTTCTAAACAGATTGTTAGCTTTTTTGTTTCGCCTGACTGAAAATATTTCATTTTATTCTTTGTGTTTTGGGGAATTCTCCTCAAACGAGTCAGAATTAAGAATAATCTATTTAAATCACAATTAAAATATTTTTCAGTTATTACTCAGAAAATAGTAGTATAGAAAAATAGAATCTCAAGTTTTAATGTAAAATTAAGAAGAGGATTATTTGACCTAAATTTGACTGGCAATTCTGTTTGAAAAATTGTTTTCATGCATGGTAACTATAGGGCTTTTTTCCTAATTTTTCATGCCACTGATTTTGAATGAACATTATGACCATTTCTTTTGTTTCCTGAACCCTTACCCTGTGACTGAATAGTTTTTATTGATACTCCTCTCCAAGTAATAAGCCTGGTTGTTTCATTGTGGTAATTATCCAGAATGATAAAGATAAGGACAGTGTCTGTCAGACTGCATGTAGACATCACCCATCCTACTTGTGCAAGGTCACTTCTGTCTCTTCCCACAAATAGTGGATAGAGAGGGAGGAATGGATCTTTCTACAAGATGATCTGGCAAAATGCAATAGGAAGAAATTTATCATTAGTTAGTGTTCCAGTATAATGTGCTTTAGAATTTGCTATGTCTGAATCAGAAAAGATTAATTACTGGAAAACTTGAGTTTCATTTACTCTAGAGGGTATCTCTACCATGGTATTTGGTATGCTGCAAGCTCTTTTGTCTGCAGCTCCTCTGTGGAACTGTCCTGTTTCAAGTTTCTTTAGCCTCCACTTAAGTAAATAACCTGTGTAGCTGTTTGGAAGGGAATACTAAATCACCTAAACTGATCTCCCTGATGTCACAACCTGTTCATTGTATGTTAATATTTTAAATTCAGTGACTTGGGCTATGCTATGTATTGGTCCTCGAGACTTGTGAATGTGCACCATTCAAAATCAGTCTTGCTTAGTTTTGCATCTTTTTGCTGAACATCATGGTGTTATTTTCTGTCAAAGTCTATTGGCTTGTTCATATTATAAATATTTTAATAGCATTTACTTTTTGGGCACTGAACTTGTCAGTGTACATCAACCAAGACACCACAGCAGCAAGTGGAGCCCTAGCTTGAAGAGTGAGCCAGTGTAGAAACAAGAATGCAGTGTTATCTCTGAAAGCAAAGCTCGTGTGCTGCACTACATTATCTATGTATGCATAATGGAGCATTGTCTGCAAGTCAGTCTGTGTTTTTACTGAGGTTTTTCATAGCTGTCCTGAGAGAAGCTTTGCCTTTTATTTTTTAGTCTAGGACTGATAATATTGCCTGACTTTGAACTAAAAACAGGATTGGAGAGATGAATTTTCAGACTTCATACAAACCAGAAAAGTTCATATACTTGAAATCAACAGTAAGCAGGATAGCAGCTAAGATTTTTTATTGTATCTTGGTGAGAAATGGAAGAAATTGGAACATCTGCATGCTTTCGTATTATACTAATTGAGAGAACCTATGTAAAATGGGTGAGTGGTTTTGTTGCTTTGTTGGTGTGGGTTTTTTTTAAATGTTTGTTAGCTTATCTATTTAAAGGTGTTGCAGGCTTTTCCTGAAGTGAAATCATGCCTCCATTGTGGAGTCCTTGGAAAATCTCAGTTTGCACATTAGCCTAAAGAGAACAGTAGGTATGGTATGTGTTCTCAAAGCCAGATTGAAGTGCTGTTTGCTAGCAATTGACTTTCTTCAAACTGTAATTAATTCATAGCATATACATGCAGTGTTTCAAATGAGGCATACTTACTATTTAACTTCTTTATTTGTCTTTCTTTTACTGAAACTGTTGATACTTTACAATGCTTATCAGAGAGTCTACTACAACTTGTTTCTCTAGCTGTCTGTGCTGATACCATCAGCCTTCCTACCTCTCCTTTCCCTGTTTGGCCAGATATCAAGCTGTAACATAAAAGATCACAAGTAGGCTCACTGCTTCCATAGCTGCTGTTTGGAAGATCAAGTGGCAATATGTAGGTGGATTAATGAGTGTGTAAGTGGTGATTCTCTTCTCCATTCCCTCTGCCTTGTAAGATGGCAGTGTAGTGTTAATAGGTCATTTGACTGTGTAGCAGCTTTGTAGCCCCTGGTCTGTAACATGGCCACATCTTTTTATGTACTTGTTAGGATTTTGGGAAACATCACTCACCTATTCCTAAAATATTACAAAAAGTAATTTAAATTTAGGTTTAGTATGGTGTGTTTTGTTTGGGTTTGGTTTTTTTTTTTTGTTTGGATTTTTTTCACTATTTGATTGCCTATTCAAAAAGGGAATAGAAACTATGACAAGTTAGTAAGTGTGGATTTTTACATACAAATAGTTGAAGTTTATCTGTCTCTTGCTTTTCAGAAAAGCTAATATGCAACTCTAACCTAAAATACTAGAAGTTGAGTGATACAGTTATTTCTTACTGCTTCAGTCAAACTCGGTGAAAGCTGTTATACCTAGTTCTTTTTATAGGCAACTAAAGTTCAGTGTGTGGATTTTTATTTTTTTTTTTCATTCTAACACAAGCTTTTTATTACTTTTTTTTTCCCTTTCCCCAACATAAACAAGATTGTTCTGTGCAGGTGCTTTCAACAAAAATGATCTCTGAGAAGTTGTAAGGCAAAGGATGTCAGGGCCTCTACTTTTAGAAATGGCAAGGTTAGTTGGAGAACAAGTGTATTTATTGCTGTAGTTCCCTCCTGTTTTCAGTTGACTGTCCTTGGATGATAAGGGTGCAAAGCATGTTTCAATCTTTAGAGATATATTTTCCATAGGTCTGGAGTGTTAGTTTTGTTTGTGATATAATTTACTTTATTTGATATAAGAGGTGAAAAACTGGTTGTCCCCTCAGCTGCTGCCCAGTGTGGAGTTTTTCACCTTTTTTTTTTTTTTTTTTATATTGAATGTATGTTTGTGTGTGGTTTGTTTGGTTGCGTGTGTGTGTGTGAGAGCTCCTGGCAGTTCAAGTGGCTTAGTATTTGTAAGCAATGTTGATGTGTTGACAAAACTTTCTAGGAAATGAAAAGGGCAAAAGTCAACCATGTAATTTGATGCCCACCTCATTCGAGCACTTACCCAGACTTTAGGAGAGCTCTGCTGCTGTGTGTTCCTAAAACTTCTTCCTCAGCCTTTGCTGCCAGCACCCATGGAAGTGTGGCACTTGAGTCTGTCAGCCTGCTTTATCAGGACTTGCGATCACTGCTAGCAGCAGGGAAAAGGCTATGTAGGTTAAAACCACAGTTAGTGGAGTATTTAGTTGAGATGAGCCTGTGCACAGCCTGCCTGCAATCCTCTTGCCTGCTTATGTCCGTGACAAGCCAAGCTGAGAGACGGGCGCTGGCACTCGGGAGGAGCAGGAGCAGGAGCCGGATCAGGCTGCTGTGCTGGCCCAGGCACAGGGCAGGGTTTTTTATCTCCTGCTTCTGTCACGCCTCAGCTTTAGAGGTGGGACTGTCACGAAGGGGGAGGAAAATGGAAACGATTAGGATTGCATTTTCAGTACTACTTAATTCTCGCCGAGATGAGTTTTAAACTTTGTAGAAGGAG
Organism: Corythornis vintsioides; assembly: GCA_025447755.1. NCBI lineage: Eukaryota > Metazoa > Chordata > Aves > Coraciiformes > Alcedinidae > Corythornis > Corythornis vintsioides. The sequence continues at coordinate 15,344 of JAOEGS010016001.1, read as the reverse complement.
GTAAAAACCAAGTCTAGATTAAGCTGGTAACATCAGACATCGGAGTCTTAGCTGCTGTGCTGGATGCAAGTGGCCGGGGTCTGGGGGGCTCTGTGGGGCGGCCTCTGTGCGGAGGGGCCGGAGCTGCCCCGTGCCGGCCCCAACCGGATCCCCCGACCCGCGCAGAGAGCGTCCGAGCACCAGAGCAGGGGTTCCTGCAGCGCCTAGAGGGACTGCGGGGGGCAGGTGTTTCCTGATAAGTCTGTGGAGAGGACCTTGGCAGAGCAAATACCCCACTGCGGCCCATGGAGAGCCCGTGCTGCAGGAGATTTATCCCAAACGACCGCAGCATGTGGGAAGGGCCCACGCTGGAGCAGGGGAATGTGAGAAGGAGGGAGCAGCACAGGGGAGTTTAGGACGGACTGTAACCTGCTGTCTGCGCTGCTCAGGCGGGAAGGACAGAGGAGCCAGGAGTGAAGGTGATCTGTGGCAGGGGGAGGTGGTTGGTTGTTTTGGTGGAGTTTTTTTTGTTTGTTTCTCACTTTTGCAAGTCTAATTGGAAGTAAATTTGTTTTCACCACTTAAATTATGCTTTGCCTGAGTTGGTCATTGCTAAGTGATCTCTGTCTCAATTTTGACTCTGAAGCATTTCCATTTTATATTCTCTGTGCTTTCTTCTGCTAAGGGGGAGAGAGCATTTTGGTGAGTGGCAGCTGGCCAAGGTCAGTTCATGGCAAGTAGGAAGTTGCAATCTATGTCTGCTGTTGAGAATACTCAGCACAATTTTTAAATTTCAATTATTTTTCTGCTGAAGCATTTTAAGAATTTGCATGTTCAGATAAAGTCAGCAAAGTTTTCAGAAGTTTAGCTTTAGAACTGTTAGTATGATAAGTCCAGTCAAAACACTCTTGTTAACATGCATAAGATATATGTATTTTGATGTGCTTTTTAATTACTACTTTTTTATATCCCGAAGAAACTCTTAAGCCATATATATCTATTCAAGGTGTGCAAAAGCACTTCAGTTTTGGGGTGGTATGCCCCCAAAGTTTCTTAAATAGTAATGAGTTCAGTAGTTTCTTAACTAATTCAGTAATGCTTGCCAAATGAGGAGAACTTCATGGGGTAAATAGTAAGCTTCTGGAAAGATTTGAAATAAATATTATCGTAACAAATATGTTGGGAATTGTCCTAGAGTGTCTCAATTTACAAAGAACAGATGGCATGGGGATTATTAATGGCATATAAAGCTTTTTACCTCTTGGTCACAAGTTTGAACTGCCATGAGGCTTGACATGATTGAAAGTTGTGACCATCTGTCCAGTGGCCTACATGAAATAAGGTACTCATCTGAATCCAGTTAATAAAGAGCATCACCTGCATCATCGTGTAAATATCACAATACCCATCTTTGTCTTTTATCAGTTTGCCTTTTGGAAAGGACATATCTTTCAAAGAATCATCAAATCTCCTAGAGATTACAAATACACTTTTGCCATAAGATGAATTTGCTTTGTTTTTTCCCAGATAAAATGTGACTGAAAACATCAATTTGCTTCAAATATCTGGCTTCTAAGGTACTACATTAATGTCTGGTTTTATTAAGTTGAAATAGGCTTTCTGTTGTAACTGTTTACAGTTTTATTGGCGTCTCAACCCACAGTTATGGTGTTACAGTACCTTTGCTGTGCTCTGCTTCCACATTACTTCAGCTTTCCAAAGACTTTAAGGCCAGTTTTTTTTTTCTTTTAAACTTTTTGTTAAGCTGAATACAAAAGATATCTGAAGTAACTTAGTCTTTTAAAGTTTGATCATCTGCAGTTTTTCACTCATCGGTATTCTGTAAATGATGCATAGTATATGGCTTGTAGCTAAATAATTTGACATGTATTGGCTCTGCATATGTGGAAGCAATTACATAGTAACTAGATTTCAGTTTCTACACCCTCAATGTTTTTCCTTATTGATAGATTAGATTCTACCATGTCCAGTGAAATGCAGACTTTCCTGGTATGCTGAATAACACTAATAATCTGATAACACTGATAATCTGTCTGTTCCTGTGTCAACGACTTCCCTATGTCATCAAAAGCAAAATAGTTGCAAGAAAAGATATTTCTTGCTTTTACCATAAACATAGTAGAAACCTTTTTCCACAGCAGAGGTGTAATACATCCATTTCAAACTTAATGTTACTTCCCTCCTAAATAAAAAATAAAGAACACTTACTGAAATCTAATGAGAAGGGTAATTTCTTCAGACTGAAAGGAATCCCTGTTCTCTGTTTGCTCTGGGGTACAAGTTGATCAAAAAAGCCACCTAAAAATCCATGAAAGGAATTTGCTGAAGTCATGAAGAAACTCTGATAAATGCCATTAGCTGTATCCATTTACCAGTTCCTCCGAAACCAGTTATAATACCCCAAACTGTGGGAGGGCAAAATACTGTTTATTTAGCTTTAAGTAATGTCTTCATAGCAGCAATGCCATAGAAGGGAAATTAAGGAGATTAGGTGCTTTGGATACAATATGAGATATCATAATTTCATTGCCATTTTTCCTGCCATGATTCCTCAAGGGCAGAGAGATGATAGCATTTGGCAGATATTTTCCAGGTAGTTAATATGCTTTAGGTTTTAGTCTGGAATTGACAGGTAAATTTCTTGGTAGGCATCCCTTTTTCAGCTCTGGAAACACCAGCAAAACTTGTCATAAACAGGACACCTCTTCCCCTGGTCCATAACACAAACTTTATGCTGTGCCCAGGTGTAATATTGTTAGTTCATCTAGTTTTAATGGAGTGCCTGTGTACAGAACAAGCATAAGTTCTTTTCAAATTAATGTTTGGATTTTAGTGTTCGTTGATGACACTTCTGGCTGTATGAGGAGCAAACTGTATTGTATACTCCATAGAACACTGTTACTACTGAAATGTTGGCATGTTATGCAACTGTGGAACGTTCTGAAGAAATGCACATCTTAAAGGTCTAGTTTGTGGAAGGTAAATGTGTGTGTTCACTTGTTTACTCTTCCTGACTAGAACTGTGAAAGCAGAGGTTTCCTGTGAAGAGGAGTAAGAGTTCTTTAACTTGGCACTGGGAAAGCTGTGTATTGTTGAGAAGCAGCAGTTTGAGTTTGCAGAGAAGAAATACATGTAGTTATCTCTGAATGTTTTATCAGCTTCCGAAGGAGTCTTGAGGCGTGCCAGTCAGAAAGCTGTGTTGGCATGCTCTGCAGTCTCTGCACTGTCTCTGCTGCTCTGGACTTGCTAAAATTGTCAGCCTTAAAACAGAGTGTATCTTTATCTACCATTGGGATTGAAATAACAGAGTTTCATTTTTGCAGCTAGAATATTGGTCATTAATATGCAAACGGATACCCAATTATTATTTGTCCTGCTGTTTTCAGTTCTGGCAGATTGTCAGTGCTGGGATTTGAAACAAGCTCCTTAGTGTGAAAGGTCTCTCTTGTTTCTGAGTAGTTCTGGAGAGCTGACATGCACACTGACTTTGTGAGGCTTACGAAGTCATTAGGGAATGTTAAATGTATTACATCTTTTTGTAATTTTCAGGGTGTTTAAAAATGAATTTTGCTAGAATATTTGAAATAATGGAGCCCATGTCTTTTGAGATACTTGACACATTGCTATTTTTATCAGGTAGCATACAACTAGGCTAGTTATGCAACTGCTAGTGTATAACTTTCATGGGTAGTTGAGAAATAAGGATTATTTTTGGATAAATCTAAAACCTACTTAACTAGAATTAAGCTATAAAATCTGAAACTGCATTAATGTGAATTTTTTTTTTCAGAATTACTAATACTTTGGGGGAAAAGGAATGTATAGGTAAATATTGTAATCGTGCATGACATTTAGATGAGCTTTTGTAAAAACTAAGTACATGATGCAGAAAATACAGGCTAACCTATTTGTTTGTAGGTTTAACTTCTGTTAAAACTCCCATTTGTGCCAGCAACTGACATGTTGGGTTACAGAAACATCCTTTTACTTCTATAAAACTAAATTGTCCATATTGGAGAACTTCTGGAGGAGATCCCCTCAACCCTTTAAGTTCTTTAAATATCATTGTTTTAATTGGCTTGAAATATGTTTGACTTGGTCAATTTTAAGAACTGTAGTTACTAAGAATGTATTTGTCGTTTTTAACAACTCTCCTTTTGGAGAGAAATGCAGACTTCAGAGGGTTTTCAGGTTTGGGGGTGTTCCTTGCATAAATATACAGTAAGCTAAGGATTTTGTTCTTGGGGAAAAGGATGTGAAAATATGAGTGCTAATTGATATGGCATTAGTAGTCAACAGAAGTCTGTCTACCTTCATAAACAGGGAACCTGGAAACATTCCTTGGACTCTTGATTAATTTTGTCCGAAAAGAGTTTTGTGGCAAAACTTTGTCATGTTTTATTGCCACATTTGCACAAAGCTTTCCAAGGGCATTTTGTATATTTTAGGTCGATGCTGGATAATGTCCAAGGCATCTGTCTGGATGCTTACATTTGACAGGTCACCTTACTGAAATATGAGCATGTCATTGTACTAGCTTGCCTTTCTGAGGAGATGTGCTTGTGGAGTTTCCCCAGTTTTTCTAAATTTGTTTTTAAATAGATTGATAGATAAACCAGCAGAGTCTCCGTCCCAAATTTATCTGCAGTCCTTGCTCAAATAATGGGAGTTCTGTTAATTTTTAACTCCATGAAAGCAGGTAGGCAGCTATTTGAGAAGGAACCATGCTGTTCAGCAAGTACTCCCAAATGTGTCTAATGTTTTATGGTAAATAGTGTGGAACATCAGCTGCTGTAAGAATGTATTTAGGTTACAGGCTTTAACAATTCATGATGCTGTTTATGGTCCCTAGGTAACTTCTTAAGGAACTGTATTATACAGAAAAATTAAGTAACGTATTTTTCTTCTCTCTTGATGACTTTGATTCTTGTTGGAGCTATGCAATCTAACCTTCTGCTGAGCCATGTGTTTGATATTAATCTGCACAGTCTTGCTAGCAGTATTTGCAGCATTCCCAAAGTACAAATAGTGCTTAGATTTATTAAGCACATTCTTAAAGTCTAGGACACCCTTTTTTTTGATGTGCTCTTTGATGCTACTAATTTCATATTAGTAATAATTCAGTGTAAACAGCAAAATTATGAATCAGTTAAAAAAATTATTAGTGATGGTAAAATACAGGCCTAACTTAGGCTTTGAATTCAAACTGAGAAACTGATTTCATTTCTGAAGTTGCTGTCCTAGTAGTTAGTTCAATGGATATACATATATAGAAGTAGTTATTGAATCCCAGAACAGACTTAAGCCTAAAGGAGAAAAACAAAACATCTGAAAACTTACTACATGACTGCAACTTTCTTGTTTAGACAATGTGTGACTATCTGATACACTTCATAAATCTATAAAACATTACCTGTCTAAACTTCATGTCAGGAACTGCCATCATGACAGAAGGAACACCTGTCTTTGTAGCTGCACAACTAGAACACTTCTAACTCGAGCTTTCCAATGGAAGGCTGGGGCAGGAGCCTTTCCATCACTACCCTGTTTCAAGCTTTGTGATGAACAGCAGATACCACAAACACCTTGGCACAGCTGGTATGTTTATCTCCACCATTTTCCCCTGAGACATGAATCTTGAATGAAGCTTTCAGAAGTACCCACATCATGGTGAAAATTGAAAAGAATTTGCTTTCCTACTTGTGTTGCACTCCCTATTATGGGCAAAAGGGAACCGACTGTACGTGTACAGGGCCACAAATTTATTGGTAGTCTTGTCATTTTCTTTTAAAGTCTAATAATCCAACCTACACAAAAGACAGTGCATGAATAAAAATAATTCAAGTCTGTACCCACAACTGCATGAACAGTAGCTTACATGTATCAGAACAGTGAATTTATTTTTGATGTGGTAAATGAATGGCCATCTCTATCCTGCAGCTCTTTTAATTAGGTTTATGTTGAAATTTGTATGCTGCACTTATGGGCTGAGGCAGAAGTGATCTAGTGATTTGAGGATCCATTGCAAATTTATGAACACAGCAAAGGCTGGCTTTGTGTTACTGCATACAGCAGCTGCTTGAGAGCTGGAGCTCACTGCCCCAGACATCCATATTTGATTGAAGAGAAGAAATTGATGGAGATAAAAAAAAATATCAGGTATGAACTGGGTAGCTGGTGAGGTTCAGTCATTTTTCATTCAAAACCACATTGAGCTGAATTTCAGTGTGTGGTTGTTTTCTTGTTCTTTTTTTTGTTTGGTGGTGTTTTTTCTTTTTTCTTTCATAATATTATTTAGCAGGTGTTACTTCACAGGAGCACATCTTTGTGTTTGGATGCTTTTAAGTCAATGTAAACCAGAGTTCATCAGTTTAGCTCGCGCAGGAAACACATCAGCAAATGTAGCCACAAAGTTTACAGCCACTAAAACATTAATGTGTACGTCTGTAAAAGTGATTTGGTCTGAAACTCTTAAACTTCTCCAAAGTTGTGGTGTGATGGAGAAATGTTGTTCTTTAAATTGTCCAGAGACATCAATATAAGAAAGGACAATGTGTTTGTCTTCTCTTCAGACCACCCAAAGAACATACATTTGAAACTGTACCAAAGTATCTGCACTTGCATTTATTTTGAAAAATCTTCAGTAAAATAGATTTAAAATGTTGGTTTTCCTTAGCTTGTTTCTGTTATGTAAAATTAATCAAATTTAGTTAAATGAATCCCTTGATGCCTGTGGAAATTCTTGATAATACTGTGTTACACTTGAAGATGGGGGGAGGTAGAGCCCCCAGACAGGGAGCTCCTTTGATCTCCAGGAGCAGGTTGAATAGAAGGCTTCAGGCACTGCAGCTCAGCTGGGAACTGCCCAAACTGACACACTGGAGGTGGGACCTACCTTCAAGGACACAGCAGCCAGGGGAAGGGTTTTATATAGACCTTGCAATTTTATTCTGGCTGACCCAGTTGCTCTGACTGCTTTACTTAGTATGTTGTAAAGTTATTGGTTTCTTTATTGCTCTGCAAAGGTCTGTCTGCCCTCTGTGCGTCAGCGACTTGAGTTGTTGCCATGTACAGTTGTGCAGCATGCAGACACAGCTCTGTCACAGCAAATGTGGTTGCAAGCATCTCAGTATGATTTCAAGATATGCATACTTCTAGATGGCTTGTTGCAGCAGGTGACAAACTTTGCTGAAATGAATGATTTGGGTTTATTCTCTTCCCAAATATTTAGCAGAAAAATTAGAGCTTCAAAGAGGCTTTCCCAATTACCAATATGTTCCAAAACTTTAAACAGTCCTCTGTCCTGCCAGGTCACAATATACCTGCCAGAAAACTGTATCATACATGATTAATATGTGGTTTTATTGCCATCTCTTGAATACTGCATCAACAGTTCAAGAAATAAGGTGATACAAATGTGCATCTGAATCTTTCTGTACCTCCAAATCTGTGAAAATTATGTAAGAATACTGTGGCAGACATTTCAAAGGCCCATAGGCATATATTCCCAGGCTAGCTGCGAGGTGTGAGCAAGGTGGGTTTAAATTTCTCTCTTCAGCTCATCAAGACGGAAATGAACTCTTAAAATAACACACGTTGTTAGTTCCTGAACATGTTGTTGTGGTAATACTAATAAAGGAAGAGGAACAGTTGTTTCATTCGAGTTTTTTTTATTACATTTAGTTTTGTGGTTTGTTTTTTTTTTTGTTTTGTTTTGTCAATATCTGGCCAAGTTGAGTCTTATATCAGCAGTTTATAGCATGACCATTCCTAACAAATAGTATTAATCCTGTGTCTTTGTGCAGAATACAGTTACTAGCACTGGACTAAGTATTAGGGAGGGGGAGGGGAACGAGGGAAATTAGGAGAGATGAAAATTAATTCATTTGTATATTATTTCAAAATATTTCTGATGAATTAGTGGTGTGAAAGAGAAGGATTAATAAAGATATCAGTAGTATGAGTTGGGGAAGAAAAGGTTTAAGGTGTGAGTTATGTTGGCTCTTGTAGAAGAGCAATGCTCAGATACCCAAGCTGCTGCTTTAGTTGTTGGAAATAAATTCTTCCCTGCAAAAGGATAAATGATGCAAACCAAAGTAACAGAGATCAATAAATACCTGGAGCTATAGAGTTTCCAAAATAAGACTTTGGTATGAACTTCCCTGAAAAAAACCCTCAGAAAAATGAACTCATTTGAATCAATTGAAAAAGGTGGGAAAGAGCTCTCACTGTTCCTTTTTTCTTTAATTTTAGTGTAAGAAGTAATCTGTGATTAGATAATAGTCAAAAGATCATAAATGAACTACGGGGAGAGGGGAGCCTTTCACAAATTAACTATATTGCCTAGTAATAGAATTTCTTGATCTAATTCAGTATCTAAGCAGAAAGAAAGGAAAACTTTGTTGAATTAATTAGATATTATTAGAAAATACCCAATGAAAGCATTGCCTACAGAAACTAGCTGGAACAATTGGCAAGATTGTGGAGGTTTTGCCATGAAGGCAACTAGGTTAATTAGAGACTGCTTCAGCTGCCTGTGAAACAAAGCAAACCCACAGAAGCTATCACAGTTGAGGCAAGGAGCAGGGTTAAAATGTGAGAAGCGTGCAGTAGGGGTTTCTTCTCACTGGATTGTTATTCCATGAACTTGTCCAGTCTTCGGTGTGATTTTTACCTTTCACTTATCTTTTGGCAAGGAGTGCGGCAGGTTTATCACCTCTTTCAAACAAACCACTTCCTTTTGTTTTAAACCTGTCTTCTACTAAATCATTCTGCTATCTGCTGGCTCACGTACTGGAGCATACAGTGCTACTTCACTGCTCTCTCTGTGCCACTGCTACGTAGGCTTTGTACTGATGGCTTCTAAATGCCAGACTAAGAAGATTCGTGATTTTCCCTTTGCTGTTGCTCTTTGAGGAAGTTTCCTGTTTTTTTATTTATCCGCTGTCCTTTATTCTTCTAGATGAGATGATCAGAATTGAACAATATTCAAGATGCAGACCAACTGAATTTAGGCTGTGGTTTACTGATAACCTCTGGTTTGTTCTACTGCTGTCCTAATGAACACATTAATTCCATCAGCTTTGGGCAAAACTGTTTTATTGCAAGTCACAATGTCTCATTAAGTGCATCTGTAATTCTTCACAGTAGACTACTGTACTTCTTATTCAAAATTACTTGATCATCAATATCATGGTAATTTATCGCTTATCCCACTGTTCTTCACTTTTATGTTTATTTACTGCTCATTATAAGTTTGTTCAGCTTTTGCTTGAACTGATAAACTGGGATAAGAATTGTCATGATAGCAATTTGCAAGATGTTTTCAGAATGTAAAATGTGTAAATGTCTGTCCCAATACTATTGGATTAAACATATTTGCTTTTGGTTTTCAAAATCCCTGAGGAATCTCTTCCCTGTGCTGTCACGTTCCTCTTGCTCCTTTATATCAAGCCAGTTTCCCCTTGCCTGTTTATAGCACTTCTTGACTTTCATCCTCGCTGTTCCTCAACTGTGTGAGCAACTCTCCATTAATGCAAGCCAGCTGCTCCACAGTGCTACCATCAGTTTCAGACGCATGCTACTACACTTTGCCAGTGACTCCTGGAAATGTCTTGACTTGTAATTGTAACATCATTCACTTTCCATGACACTGAGCTGAAACATCTGCCTTGTGATGTTCCCTTATCAGTGTTCGTTCTTCAGGCATAGTTTTTGTGTGGTTTTCTTTCTTTTTCCATTTTTTGATGATAGGTACTTCTAGGAACCTAGTCTATATTTTAACTTCCCTAATGCAGTTAAATGAGTTATCTTCTGCAGAAAGAAGCAGCTGCTGCTAGATCTAGCACAAGTCCTCCTACAATCATGCACGTTGATTAAGGACACTTAGTGTAGTTGGGAGACTGATATTATAATTTTATGTCTATTGTGCCAGTAGGCTTTTGGATAAAGTTTTTAAAACCCAACATTTTTTGCTTGTTTGCAGAAGATGATGGCATGTGAATTGTGAAAGGTAAACATGGGAGAAGATGGTGTTTTATTTTTCTACACTCCTGTTTTGGGGGCTTGCTTTTTACTTGAGTTGAACTTTTAAGTAGTACTGAGATTCCTGAAAGATGCTATATTGACTTGCTGTAGATAAATCCAGTCATGCTTGAGCTCTGTACTCCCCAGAGGAAGCAACTGGACTGAAGTTAGGCTGTGTAACGTGTGTTTCAGTATTTGAAATCAAGTTAGGTGACAGTAGGGTAGCTTAGTGCGATGAGTTGACTGCTTGGGGGTGAAGAATGAGACTGTTATTAGCACCTCAGCTGGGAAATAGGGAACATAATATAGAAAGGAGAAAATGTCTAGGATTTGAAAGAAGATGATGAATTCAGAGTGATAAGCTTCAGTAGGAGAGGTAGGTGCAGAAGAGGTCTTGAATAAGTTGAAGTTTCTGGAAGTGAATCTAGAATTGCTGCATCTCAGACTTAGTGAGATACTGGCAAGTAACTGAAATACACTAGCAGAACGTGTTCCATTTCTTTTGCTGGTTGACACAGCTGTTTTAAGTTACAATGCTTTGGTTAGCAATGCCAGAATCCTTTCTGGTACTTCAATTTTAAATTACCCCATATTCTTTCTGTATGTATTACAGTTGTCTTTACATATTCACACACTTTCACTGGATTTTTGCTCAATCTAATGAATAGGATGGGTGGTATATGGAGAATGAATGAGTCTTTTACAGTTAATGATACTGTTGTCTCTAGGATTTCTGCTTTAATTTGGTGCAGAAACTGAAAGTCATTAAAATAAAGAAGAAAAATTATGGTCTTCTAATGGCAAGCCATTCTTGAATACTGGAGATTACTGTTCATATGGCTAGTAACTTTGAAGTTGTTTAAACTAGATTGTCATGTATGGCCCCAAAGCCTTATTAATAAAAATGACTTTGCTATCTAGTCACTTGCATGGTAAGTGTCTTAGAGTAGGTTTTCAGACACTAGCACAGCAAGAATGACTTAAGTTAGCTTGCTGGAAATCTGAAGAAAGTTCTTATATTCAGCTACAGATAGTGCTGTGTTGTGCCAGGGATCACAGTCTTAAACACATGCAACACTGAAGAATCAATATCCTATCTCAAAAAAGGAAGAAGGCTTAAGAGATTTCAAAGCCAGAATTGTATTACTGGTTTTGTTTTTTTTTTTGTTTTGTTTTTCCTCCCATCAACAGGGAGGAAATCCCAGGAGAGTACTGTACCCTGTGTTGTTCAGGCTTGTTTTATGTATAAAAAGTCCAGTGGGAGGAAATAGAAAACAAATCTTAGACTATTATTATCACCATCTGGTTAAGGCCCTATGCACTGGGTAGTTTAATGATAGAGGTGTGTGTTTTGTGGTTGGCTTTTTTTTTGTGGTTGTGGAGTATTAAATGTGAAATAAGCAGGACTGCCAGAGAATGGCATGAAAGCAAGATGGATGTTAATGACTAGTTCTGTCAGTATTAGGAGTCTTACCTGTGAACTGATCAGCATTTGCATGATACAGCAGTTGTATTTATGTACTAAAAGTAAATTACTTGATCTCTGGCATTTCATACTTGTTTTTTCCTGGATATTCTTGGTATAGAAATGCAGAAGGATAGTTAGCAGCATACCTTGGCTCTACCTCTGAAGCAAAACCACTGCAGTTTTGGAGTCCAGGTACCATAACACAGGCCACTCATGCTGGGGACTTACAGGTCTCTTGCTACCCTGACTTAAAGTAATGCCCTTGCTAAATGAGGATGAAATCCCCTTCCCCATAATCCCCATCTGAAATTGGCTGAATTGATTATAGTGGTGACCTCACTGATATGGCAGTATGAGAGAGAATGTAAAATTGAGTGCACAGTAAACCTCACATGTTGTCAAGTGGCCCTGTATTGAAACCAATTGGGGTTTTATTTTTTTATCAGTGTACAGAGAACTATCCCATTATGAACCAGGTGGTTAGATGTCTCTGAACTCGCCTTCACAAAAAACATTTGTTTAGCAACTGTTTTTAGTTACCAAACATGCTTAGAAGCACTAGCACATTTGCACCCAAACAATTGCAAAATGTTGAGAATTTATAATTAAAAAAAACCAAACAAACCCAAGACACGTTTGCTATGTGTAAGCCTTTTTTAGAGCTTTTTCTGTAAATTTGAGTTAAAAAATAAAATTGTGACGATGGGTAACTAGGCTTGGTTGTATATCTTTTATAATAACAAAGGGACACTAGTATAAAGTTGTACATCCTTTTTCTGTTGCTGTATTTTTTTTTTTTTTGACATAAGAGCAAAAGTACATTTTTTCTTTTCCTCTTACAGGAGAAAAATGAAAATTCTTGTTTGCAAGTTTTCATTTAAATTATGATTCTTCATAATAATTCAGATGTTTTTAATAGAGATGGAACAATCTGTCAGAATCATCAGCCCCATGTTCTTGATCATTGTCTGTTTTTTATTTCTCCTTCATACTGCATTCAAATTTTTGTACAAACTTAAATTCTGACAGGTCTCTTTTCCTGAAAGATTTATTGCTGAATAGACAATGGCAGATTACTAGCAAAACTAATAGAAAGCCATGTGAGTTTTTAAGTGTTTATACTGAGTCTAATTGTTCAGGTAAAAGCCTTAGATTTCTTAAGGATGACCTGTAGGTGAACTGTTAACACATCCTTATTCACTTTCCTTCCACATAGCTATAGAGCACCTATAACCTGATATTTTGGAGTGTGAAAATCAAAGCTAAATTTTAACTTTTTTTTTTTAATATTACTTTTTTATCATAATTATTTCTGTCTTTTGAGTTGCTTTCTGAATCACTAGCATTATTTCCCACTGCTAATACTGTTGTGTACCAATCAAATTTTAATGAAGAGCAGGTTAACCTATTTAAGGTTTGGGGAAAATGAGGGAATAAAGGGAGGGGCTGTGGTGTTTTGTTAAATAAAAATCCTTCCCAAGGATTTCTTGTCATTTTTTTGCACAGTTAATCCTGCTAATTTAGGTAACTAGCACCTCTGACCAAATATCACAACATCCTCCATGTAATTGATGGTGCTGGTGAAGTTGGTAGCATGGGGCATCAGCAGCCCTGTGCCTCTACAAGCGCTTCCATCTGGAGTTTTCTAACATCTGCATTTCCATTAATTCCACATTCTGACGCAATTCCTGGGGAGATAAAGGGCTGTGTGTCACTCTCCTCAGTGACACATGGATTCTAGGCTCTGATTTTTATTTTTCTGCAGAGCTCTTACAGACAAAAAATGCATTGATTTTGTAGCTGTAAAAGGAATCCTTATTTAAAGCAGCACTGATTTTACACATCCTAGCAGGTTGTGGGGTAAAAGCAAGTTTATTATTCATTGTGTGTATTAAACTCTAAGTGATGTGAAGTCCTCTCTCAACCCGTTGTGCCTTTTAAAGGCTGAAGAATTGTAGTGTATTTAGTTATTCTAAAGAAATAATTTGCTAGCTTGTTCTTCCTATTTCCAAAGAGCTCAGCTACTGGAAGTATAAACTCTCACTTAACATGCATCTTAAGCTTGTTCAACTTTAAAGTATGAGTAGGGGCAAAAAATAAAGTTAAGACTTACTGAGGCCTTCAGCTGAAATCAACCATTAAAGTATTTGCATTTCTCTTCTTTCCAGACATCCCATTCAATATATTACTGTGGATTCTGATCTCAATCTTATCCACTGTGAGCCATATCCTAATGCTATAAGTCTGGATCTTTAGACTTGAGTTGATTAAATAGCAGACTTTATCCATTGGAGTAAGACTGATTTTTTTTAATCTGAAACTTGGGTTTAACTTTTTTTGCTGTACCCCTGTGAAAGTGTTGAGTGTGCTGCTCTGTACATTGGCCTCCCTTTGCCCAAGGTTTCTGATACCAGGATAGGCTGTTTAGAGCCCTGCACAGGAAAAATAATTTAATAACCAATTAAATCCAAAGCTATCCGTGTTCCCCTTAAAGAAAAAGACTACCAAAATGCACAATAGCAGCTTGAGGTGTGCTGTGTTATGTTAAGAGGAATAAGAGCACAAAAATTGGAACTGAATTATGTTGTGATTGTGAAAGAAAGCTGAACCTTGAGACTACACCTGCTTTCGTTTTTGAATAGCTACTAAACAGAAGGGAGGTCAAGGCAGCAAAGATGTTACCAAACTTTTCACTTTAAAAGATGAGTGTTGATACTAGGGTTTATGTTGTTTTTGGTTGGGTTTTTTTTTGTTTGTTGTTTTTTCTTTTTTATAAAGTGATAAGATTGAATTTAAGGAAAAAAAAATTCTAAAACACTTAATCTCTGCACTACAGGCATTGTCATATTGCTTTCAATTTCATAGCTTGCACTAGGATCAACAAACAATAAAATCAAATCAATTCCAATTTCAAGGTTTGGAAGACTTCTGAACTGTTAGAAACTTGGATAAATGTTGCAGCCTAACAGGACAAAAGTAGCTTTAAAAAGTTTCTATGTAGAGTTCAACTTTCTCAATTTCCTCTATTGTTTTAATATTCTGTTATGTAAGAAGTAGTATTTGGGAGGAATTTTAAATGTTCAAGAGGTTTGTATCAGTGCAGAATGTTTAGAGAGCTGAGGTATGTCTGTTTTCAGAGGTGTTTAAAAGGCAGTGTAGAGATTGCTTCTGGGAAGACATACAAGAGAATCTATACCATATCAGGACTAAATATTGGGGCAGACTGGTAATTTTCAGTAATCAATCTGCTTGTAAAAATCAAGCTTTTAATGTTTAACATGCTTTGTTTTGTTTTTGTAATGACTAATGTTCTAAAATCACTTGAATGTTCAAAATTATTTTAGTGAATTTGCATTTGAGCAAGTCAAATTTATCTCTTGTCCTGCAAACCAATTATAGTAATTTACAGTCATTCAGAACCTAAAGACTGTAATAACTGACAGAATTGAGCAAACTAATGGGTCATTTATTATCAGATAACTTCATTTTCATTGAAAATTAATATGTACTCAACTATATTTTTTCCCTTTTTAATTTAAGAATGGGTGTTAAACTAAAAAACTTGAAAGATAACTTGGTATATGACTGTAATACAGTTCAACCTCATACCATGTTGAAGATCTATTTGATTGGAATAGTATTTTACCAGTAACAGAGCTGACCAAGGTAATTTTTATCTCAATGGAGCACTTGTTAACTTCATAGTTTTCTGCCAGACCATCCAGAGCACAGTCTGGGTAATATTACATGGGGGGGGGGGGGGGGCGAACACTCGGGTTTTGCTGTTCCAAAAAAAAAAAAGTATGAAAAAAGGTCCCCACCACTTAATGACTTTTTTTTTTTCTATCAA
>JAOEGS010016000.1:180969-191294 GCA_025447755.1 Corythornis vintsioides | reverse complement strand
TGCTGAAATATACCATGCCAACATAAAATACAGGTGTCCAGTCTCTCTGAACCCTAAACCATCTCTGTAAATCAGTAAGGTTATTATTACTAAGTGGGAGTTGCATCAGGCCCTTTACAAACAGAGTACAAAATGATTGGGAAAGCAAATTCCAGCCCCTCCCTTCTGTCAAGTTGAGGGTATATAATTGCTTTGTACTCCCTGATGGATATTTTGGGCTGTAAGTTGACATGTCAGCCATATCCATGATGTGTATACACAGCCTCTTCACTCCTCTTCCAAAACCAGTTGGTTCAGGTGCAGCCTTTCTGACCAGGCCATCACCAAGGACTTTTTCCATAACAAAATTACTTTGCAATAATTCCTGGTTCATAACCCAATACTTTATACTACTTAGTGTATTAAAAAAGACCTGCATGGGCCCATATATCCTGATACCTTTCCTCTACAAATTGTTTCTACCAAAGTGAGTTCAACGGAGATGTTTGTGGGCTACAAAATAGGCTCATGGGATTTTTTTGGCACTCTGTCATCACAAATGTATTCTGGAACGCAAACCTTTAACCAGTGATTTGTTTTAGTGCCCACACTATTTTATTGAGGCCGACATAGATGTTTGTGATATATGGTTCTTTGACTGCATCAGCTGTTAAAGTGAAGGTCATTGCCCAGATTCATTGTGTAAAGTTCTGGATCCATAAGTTACTGGAAAAAAAAAATGTGCACTGCATTCAACTGAGCCATGCTATCACCTGAAGATTTATAACTCCAGAAAGAACATTTTTAGTAATGGGACTTCCTGCATAATGCATGTTACAGAATTGCAGATGCTCTCACATAAAACTCATCATTTGCAGAACTGGAGCAAAAGAATTAATTGGTATCTTTCTGGAAACTTTCCATTTAGGTTGAAAAACTGCAATTCTTGATGTTTTGGAAAAGTGCCAGTAATTTAATTCAAAGTCTAAAAAGCTGTAACACATATAACCAGAGTACTAAATTATACAGCTCAGAAGTTGAAAAATATATAAGAGAAGAACATCCAAGCAAGGGAGGAGCAAAAAGTTGAAAAATAGGAGCAGATAAGATAAATATACACAGGGAAAAATTTGCTGGAGAATAAAATTTATAAGGATGGCATATTAATAATGGGACATAAACAAGAAGACTGATCCAGGACAGGGTTTGCAAAGGACAAGGCACTTGCTCTGTCTGTTTTAAGACTGGAAAGTGGAACAGAGGGCTGGCAACTTCTGGATGATTATGGGAAGCTGAGAAAAGGGGCAGCTCTAAATATACTGGGCTGCATTTGAGGAAGTTCTAACAACAGGAGATGTTGGGGTCAATGAGCATTTAATCGTTTGATTTTCATGGCACTAATATTTCACTTGAGGAAAAAAGTTCTGTCCCTCCTCCTTGAATGAACACAGAGTCAGAAAACACCAAGATCAGTGAGAAGAATCTAGGGCAATAGATGTAGCCTGGAGAAAACTGTCTTCTGCAAGTACAAATAAACCAGAGAGGGCTGTTTTTTACCAGCCGTCGAGTCTCTAATAAAAGCAGTTTCTGTCTCAGGTTAAAAAAAGAAAGGTGTTACACAATTGCTCTATTTCCTTCTTCTCTTTAACAACCATGAGAGCAGGAGCCTTAGAAAGACAAGTAAAGAGATGATTGTAAACAAAAGAGCCGTGCTGTAACCTAATGCAGGTGAGCTGCCTGCTGAGCTGTGCAGATAGGCTGGGCACCACCAGGACACAGCCAGCCCAACTGCCAGGGCAGAGACAGGCTGAGTGCTTATCACACCTATTTGTTATCAGCCCCACTGATTTTACTCTCTTTCTAAGGGTGCCCTAACCTCGACATGTGAGGTATTTCTTTGTGAATGAGTGTTTGTTCTTGCAAGATGCTTGACTGAGATTAACCACCCCCCGAATTTGGGGCAGAACACGTGCGGACTGATGCTGAGAACGGGCAGAGCTGAGGAGCAGTGAGGGCTGCCAGAGAGAAGGTTCAGCCTTGGCCAGATCTGTAGTTTGTGTAAGCAGGCCTTTTGTGAACACTGAAACTCTCCAGCAGCAAATTCCCTCTCTAAACTTGTTTGACAAGGAGCTGGAAGAGGCTGCCAGAGGAAAAGGCTTGGTACGTGGTAGCACAAGATGCTGGCAGCAGCAGTTTCAGGACTGTGAGCGCTGGGAGGTCTCTCTTGCTCTGTGCTTAGCCCAGCTTGTGTTAACTGATGTTAAATTTAATTCTTTGTATGCTGGAAAAGAAAAGTGCTTCTGTATAAATGTCACCCCGGTGGAAGGTATATTTAGCTTTTTCTGGCAGTCTTGCACCTGTATACTTCAACATAATGACTAAACTGAAATGGGCTCTTTTTACATGAAGTAATACAGACTATTCATATCTATATGAAAGGATAACAGAACTTTTATGGCTTCATTCTGTTTGCAGTGGAAACAGGTGACTGGATTTACACTCCTTGCATTTCAGAATTAGTGTAGTGCCTAATATCTGGAAAGTTAATTTCAATGGAGATATGATGTATACATGGAAAACAAAACACCAAACAAATAAGACTGTCTGTTTGCATCGGTCACAGTGAACACAGCTGGAAAACAAACAAAGCACAGGAGTGGTCCAAAGTACATTTCATCTTAAAAATCTTCCTGCTTTAGAAACAGTCTATAAGAAGATGTATGTTAATCTGTGTTTCTGGCAATCAAAATACAGTAGTATCATCATGGTAGTAGAAGAAGGTGTGGTGAGCTGTCAGTTATTTCTGGAAGGGGTTGTCATTGTGATATGGAGTGATTAATAGTCTGGTTGTGTTCATCAGCTTGGGAGTGCAAGAGCTTTTGCTTAAAAGGTACAAGGCTTTACTTCACGAAGTGTTCAACTGCAGTTGCACCCAACACCCATCTACAGAAAACATGAAGATGCTTGCAAATATAAGAAGTGAGAGAGACCTCTCAAAAGCCTTGATCTTCCACACACTCTAATTCAGACATTGAACATACTCCCATCTGCCAGCTGAAGGCATAAAGGCACAGAACACACTGAATGTCTTCATCCTCCTGTTAGCAGCTGAGTGTTGTGCATGACTAGGCACAGTGGTGATGCATTTGCAGTGTCTCAGAGGTATGGTATCAGCCAGGGTATGGTTCAAGGACTGTCAGCATCAAATTATTTGTAGGGCCCCTTATGGTCATTTCCTGGTAGAGGATTATCACATAGAGGTTAGTCCTGAATCTTCACTGTCTCCTGGAGCAGCAAAGAGAGATGTGAAGAACCCTTTGTCACCTCCAACAGTCTCATTTCAAGGAGTTTTAGATATCTAATAGGAATATGTTTAAAAATATAGCAAGATTTGGCACCAACCTTACTATTACTGAATGAATTGGTCAGACAGAGAGCCTGGCTGCCCAGGGCAGTCATCCTGCTAATTTGGTGTTCTCTGTCAGATCCCAGGAGTCACTGCCCTTGGGAGGGTGTAGCTGCCCTTCTCCTCTACTCTGGACCCAGACATAATTACCCCAGAAATTATCCCAGGTAGAATATTTTTATGTGTTCTGGGATTTATTTTTTTTTTGTGTGTGTGTATTTTCTGGTGTATTGTTTTGTTTTTAAGTTCTCTCTGCTGAAAGGTGATTCCAAACTAACCCTGATTTGGATTTTGGTGAACTGTTGTAATTCAGCCTTCAAAAAATCTATAATGGAAATGTTACTCCTGGTACAAACAGTATTTCCTAGCTATTAAGGCTTTTGTGGTTTTTACATAAGAGAATCACTCGGATAAGGAAAGTGATTTCAGTTTCAGAATTTCAGGGTTATCAAAACCAATAATGGCTTTACAAACGGGGAGAGAGAACTTGATGGGAACCTTTTAACCCATTGTAACTATACAGGCTCTGTAATTTATTCGATTCACAGTCTGCCCTTGAGAAGTACTTTTATGATGGGTGGAAATCACAATCAGGTCTGGAAGGTACAAAGTTAATTTCTGTTTCTGTAGAAGTGTAGGTGTTTTACTGGGCACTATGGACTCAGCTTTTGGCTTCCATACAAAATCTTTCTCATGTTCAGCAAAACTTTCTAGGTAAAGAGGAAATAATAAAGAAACACACAAGGAAGAATAATGATGCTGAAACATCTGGTTCAACCTGTTTAGTGCTCCCAAGACATACAATAACATTTTTTTGGATCCTTGGTCATGAGGCTGGCCAAGCCTTTCACATCTGAGAGGCGTAGCCACCCTATAGAACAGACACATAGTGTGTGGCCTCTGACACTCTTCAGCTGTCACCTTGGAAGTGGCCTGAGCACAGGTGTGATGATGGATCTTGCATTAGCCATTCAGAGTAGATGGTGGACACCACAGCTCATGTATCTTCCCAACTTATTTGGATGAGGCTGTGTATGGTTGGCAGCATATGTCTTCTCTTCTAGTGCACTGGTATGAAGGGTAATGAGTTTACAAGGTTTACTGGTAGTCTGGGTACCAGCATTTATACTGGAAAGAAAACATTTTTACTAGCTTTGTTTGACACTTTTAAATTTGTTTCAGAAACTCCATTGAGTAGGTACTAAGGTGCTTCAGGGTAGTTCTAACTTGGTTGGTATGTCACTTAGATCTTTTCAAATCAGGATTGAATTGAAGCCCATAGAGCTTCATGCTGCCTGGGTTGATAGTCACTTCTTGTCTGGTCTCATTATTAAACATTTTCAATAAAATAACAAAAAATAATAAAATAATAAAGAGAACAGTCACGGGAGAGACACCCATCTTGACAAGATCTTACACTGTTAAAAGAATTCAGTAGATCAGCAAATAGCTGCCTAGCAAGTGTTTTAAAATTGCAAGTTGCTTGGTTTTCCTTGTGATGAAGAAAAATAATCAGTGAAATATGCTTTAGTCTGAGTTATACAGCCCAGAGTCTGTACATCCCTCTGTCTGTTTTCTGTCTGAGCATTTGCAGATTTTGTTTTGCATCAAGACAAGTGCCTCCTTGGTGGGCATATTAGAGACAGGCAGTGTATAGTTTAAGGAGGACATATTTATAAAAGGACTTGGCAGGGATAATATCACTATCCCTGCCATGTTGAATCTAGTCTGGAATGCTTTTTGGATAGCTTGGGAAACTGGATCTTTAGCTAAGAAGGGATTTTCAACCGTGTCTCCTTCTCTCTAAGTTCATGATCTAATCATTAGATCATGAACTTAGTTTTTGGCTGAAGGAGAATGACGCCCTTATCTGCCAGGGTTGAGGGTTTTTTTAACCTCATATGAATGGCTGTGACTACTTGCTTTTTATGTCAATATAGAGTGTCAATACAGATGTTAATTGTGATCAAATTATCTGATTAAAATGAAAAGTATTCAAATGCTTTGATGAATATGCATATCTTTAGTCATTAAATGCCTTTATAATTTGAATGGCTTAGACTTCAGAAGCATCCAGGATGGGTCATATCCCCTGTCCATAAAAAAAGCAGTCAGACTTGTCCTGCCAAGTTCAGGGGCAACAGTTAGGTCAGCTTAAGTGGATTTGAGAACTTCTTTAAACTTCACCTACTAAATCCTTCCTTCACTGCAGCTTTTCTGAGCTGCATAGTCAAATTGGGTGATTACAGTGTTTTAGTTCTACCAGGAACTGGTGTTATTCATAATTATTATTGCTTGTACTCAGGAACAGCCACTGGCATGCTTTGGGTGCTCTATGTTTAGCTGCAGATCGCTCTTTTCCATCTCTGGCAGCACACATCTCGTCAGGCTCACAGGTTGTTGTGTCGTGGTTCAGTGATGACAGTGAAGCTCCAGTAAGTATCCCCAGGAAACTTTTATCGGCAATATATGGCTCTGCTGCAGCTATTCCAGAGCAGCAAATGTCACAGAGATCGTTTGACATAACACCCCCAAAATACACATGGATCCTTTCCAAGAGAGCCAGGAGGAAGTTCGTCTGCCTCTGCTCTGGAGTTTAATGTTAGTGTTTAGATTGTTTTGTGTCAGGATTGTTTTGGATAACATTGATAATTGCAGCAATGATGTTCCTTAGTTCTTGTATGGCATGTGATGCTTTAAAACCTGGCAGATACCAGCAAATAATCTCAGCAAAGAGGGAACATAAGCACTCATATTTCCATTTTGCAGCTAAGAGTACTCTTCAAATATTTTTCAAATTACTCTTTTGTGACAGCTGGGCAGATGTCAAAGGTCTGTGAATTTATGTGTTAGTTTTAAACGGGAATAACAAAAGGTTTCAATGATACTTTTTTTCTTTTTAGCAAAGGCTGACTCAAAGTTACAGGGAGAGTTAGAATAAGGAAGGGATTGGTTTTGTGCTGTATTCACACAGTATTAAAATCTATAAATGTTATATGAACTGAGAAATTAGAGCAGGTACTTAAATGCTGTAGTTTGACACAATAAAGTTTTGACACAAAGTCCAAAATAAATCCTTGTTCCCTTTCCTTCCTTGCTCTCCCCATTTGTTTGCACTTCTTCTGTATTGCTGACATGAAGTAAAACTCATCTAGATGTGTTAACAGAAATATATATGTACACCTGGAGCTAAGAGTTAAAAAAAAATTGATTTTTCTAGGTCTGGCAAGTTTAATCAGCATCATGTATTCCTGGCATGATTGTTTATACTCGGCTTAAGTGTTGGAAATTATTTCAATGGAACAAAAGTAATTCAAAATGTATTCATCTGCGTTTTTGAAGATCCAAAGACAGTAACTTTATCTAAGTTACTTTACCTAAGGGTAGAGCTTTCTTTAGCTGACATTTATAGCATGTCATTGCTGTTTGCTATGCAACTTGATTGCAAGTTCACACATAAGTGTATCGTGGGTCCCTAGGATGTTTTCTGTGACTGTTAAATTGATTCTTTCTAAATGAGTATTATTTTGTCCCTCTTAATAATAATTTCATAACTTATCTTCTAGAGTGTTTATGTTTTTATCCTTCTATAGGTATCCTTTTTTAACCATGGTGTTGACTGGCTGAAGTGGATTTTCCATAATATAACACAGAATCCTCTTTGATTCAATGACTCTGGGCCCCCACAGAAATGGCATGGCTACAGTGTCATAAGAGAAGATGGGCTCTGAAAAGAGCCTGGGACATGAAGTACCTGAGATACTGTTCTGTAAGGCACTATAGCAAAGTTTTGCCATGTTACAATAGCCCCAGTGTTGACAAAGTCCAAACCCACATATTATTTTTTATTTTACTTTCCATTCTGTGAACAAATCAGTGTTTCAGCACTTTATCTTAATACAAAATGACAGGAACAGGTCCCACCAGCTGTAAACTCTGATTTTAATTATTTTGTTGTTCAACTCTAATCATAAAATCATAGAATCATTCTGTTTGGAAAAGACCTTCAAGATCATCAAGTTCAATCATTAACCCAGCACTGCCAGGTCACCACTAAACCATGTTCCTCAGCACAGGTACCCTGGCTCAAATTCTGCCTAAGAGTTATTGTACATCTGGAGCTCAGGTGCTTCTCCAATTTTTTTCCCCATGTAATTGATTGCCAAAAGATGTTGAAATAGCTCCTTTATATTTATAATAGCTCCTCCTGGCAACTCTCCATAAAACTGAGATAAAGCACTAATTGAAATCTATTTTTGTGTTGTAATAACTTATTAATGCCTCTGTAGGACAGTAGGAGTTGAACCTATCCCTGCTGTAGTTACTTTGGCATAAATGGCATTAAATTAAGGATTTAGTTGTTCAGATAATGGTAATTTGCTCTGCTAAATCCTCATTCTTGATAGTCATTGTGTGCAGAGCAGATGACAGAAGCCCCTGGCATTCACCTGTATGTGCTTGATGCAAAATGTAGTGAGAATGTTCAAAGCCTGGCATTCAAAGCCAAAGCTGCTTTTCATTTACTTTAGGTTCTATAAAACTTAAATTTTACACATTTAAAACTTTCAAAGATTATATATGGACATAGTGATTTTCCCCCCTCCTTATGTTAGTCAGGTTGTAAAGAAGCTATTTCTTGACTATTCTTGTTGTTTCTCTTGCCTTCCTTCAAACTGAAAAAAAAAAAGAAAAAGTCATATGCTTTAAAAAAAAAATATTTTTTCCTTTTCTATTAGTAGGGAGGGGCCAAGGTGTAGATTATTTTAAATGTACACAGAGCTAGTATGTGTTATGACACTGGAAAAAATGTAGGGAAGAATAATTTTAAGGCTTAAAAGATACTTCAGATTCCTATCCTTTAAGTCAGTCTTTCTCATTTAAGTGAAAAACTGTTACTTCATTGAAATACTGAATGTTTCTGTAAGGGGCTTCTTAATGTAGTGATAACAAGTATAAAAAGACATATTAGTATTTAGTTAAGGTCAGATATAGTCAAACTAGAAATAAGCTTAATAGTAACTGTAAAGGTGATTAGGGAGGCATTGCAATGGAGGATACCTTGGCAAACCAGAGTAGGGTTTGGTTCAAGTATAGACATTTGATTTCTGTGTCTCTGGAAGATAGCACAACTTTGGTTGAAGCCAGTCTGATAGAAAGGTTGTTGAGAGGCTGCTTGTGTCTTAAAATATTTCTTGGTATCCTGGGTGTGACAATAGGATGTGATTGGTTCAGGTGGTGCATAAATATATGATTGCTTATCTTTGTCTGGGCCAGACTTTGGAAAGGCCTCCAAAGGCTGGGCAGATGCTGGCTTGGCCAAAGCTCTGATTGCTGTCTCCCTACAGGTCAGAGCTTGAGGCAGAGAGGAAGGAAAAGCTGAATTGGAAGACAGGAGAGCTGAATCCCCTTTTTGTTTGTCATTGCCTAAGTCATGCCACATCCCTGCCTCCTGACTTCATTTCCTATGAAACATTTGCACCAACATTCGTTTTCATATCTGTGTAGCCCAGCAGCTTGTCCAGCAAAAATTGCATTCCTTCTTTTCTCTTTACACAGATGAATGAGTGTAAAAGCTCCTCAGGCATTGTGGTTTAACTCCTCACAAAATCATAGAATCATAAGATGGTAGGGCTTGGAAGGGACCTCTGGAGATCATTGAGTCCAACCCCTCTGTCAGAGCAGGAACACCCAGGACAGTCCACACAGGAACAGGTTCAGGTGGGTCTTGAAAATCTTCAGAGAAGGAGACTCCACAACCTGCAGCCTGTTCTAGGCTCTGCCACTCTCACAGTGCAGATGTTTTTCCTCGTGTTGAGGAAAACACCTCCCTGTGTTCCAGTTTGTGACCATTGTCCCTTGTCCTATCACAGGGCACCACTGAAAAGAGACTGGCCCCTTCTACTGGACACCCACCCTTCAGAGATTTGTAAACATTCCTAAGATCTCCTCTTAGTCTTCTCCAGGCTAAACATCCCCAGGGCTCTCAGCCTTTCCTCATCAGAGAGATGTTCCAGTCCCTTCATCGTCTTTGTAGCCTCCATTGGACTCTCTCTAGTATTTCCCTGTCCCTCTTGAACTGGGGAGCCCAGAACTGGACACAATGCTCCAAATGTTGTCTCACTAATGCAGAGCAGGGGGAAGGAGAACCTCCCTCGACCTACTGGCCACACTCTTCTTTATTCACCCCAGGTACCATACTGAATTAATTCTCAGGTTGGGCAGGTGCTTCTTAATATCAATGACCACACTTGTCCTCCCATCACATTTGAACACCCAAATAAACACCCTGAACCTTGCCACTCACAGCATGCAGCTATTGATGTGTGGTGGGTGCTGGTGTGTGTCTGTACCTGTGCATTGTCCAAAACAAGTGGAATTCAGAGAAACCGGCCCCGATGGATCATCGCTATTGTTGCCGGTGTTTTTCTAGATTGTGATTCAATTTGTGTGGGTCAACAGGCACGTTGTGTTCCTGCTTTCCTTTTGCTTTTAGCTGCTGAATGGGCAGCTTCAAACAGATACGAATGCATATCATGGGAGGAAATGATTTTCTTTCACTGCCCTGTGTTTTGTGACGAGCCACTGCTGCTGATTCAGTGTGCAACTGGAGACCTGTTTCGTTTGTTTATTTTATTTATAGTATTTTATAAAAGCTGTTCCTGGATGAAGAGGTGGTGAATCATGGAATATTCTTGCAGGTTATAGGATCTCTCAGAATGGCAGGTTTAGTTGCTTTTCTGTCCCTAGTTTTTTTAATTGTTCAGGACATGCCAAAAGGATCCAGTGCTCCAAACCTCTTCATTATGAAGCCTTTTTTTCAGACTTCCCCTAGCATTTGGATCATTTAAATGAACTTTTCATCTTTGCTGACTCGCCCATGCTGTCTGACAAGGAATAATATTTTTGCCCTGTTTTACTAAGTTCCCTTTCTAGTAAAGAA
>JAOEGS010016000.1:133712-180144 GCA_025447755.1 Corythornis vintsioides | reverse complement strand
TTTTTTTTTTTTTTTAATACTTATTTATTGTTCCTTAAAGCCATATCCAGGAGCTTTGGAAGTGAGTGCAGTTAGTGGTAATCACATTGTGCCATGCTGTCAGAAAGAGGGTATTTTTACTGACTGATGTGTTATTCATGGGAAGAGTGAATTTGTTCCTCTGTTATTTTTCAAGAACCACCTGTGTTCTTGACATTTCACAATAAGAGAAAAAAACCCATAAATCTCAATTTTGGAAAGAATTAGAAGTAAACATGAAAAAATAGCTACTTCCCCAGAATTTAGCCAGAATTTATCCACTTGAGTGAATTGGGCCTAGCTGTACACAAATGCATACAGAATGCTCAGAAATTATCTCATCAAATGCCAGTTTCTCAATTATTTTATTAACCTGGATCTTCTAACAAGCTTTTCTTGGCATATCAGTTCAGATGGCATTCTGCAGATTGCAGTTGTTCAGGCCAACAGCTCTCCCACAGCCTGCAACTGGAAACTGCTGCCTTCTCCCAGCCTGAGTACAAGATAAACCAAAATGCTGCCAGAGAAACTTCTTAAATGAAGCAGGGTGAGATTCAGCCCTTCTATAGAAATCATGGTTAGACACCATATCCTGTCTGAGCACTAGAAGGTGACAAGGTGTGAATTATAATTGATTAACCATGCTGGGAAACAGATTAACCATGCCTCCTAACATGAGAAACTGTAACTATAAAGCAAACCTGTAAACATAAAATATCAAATAGTTTGTCAGAAATAGAAATCTGAAGACAAAGAATATAAAAGTGTAAATTAAAAAGATATGTAAGTGATGTAGAAAGGTAGGATTTTAGATTGATAGTGTGAAAACTCTATCTAATCCATCTAGAATAAAACCCAGGTCTGAAGCTTGAGCATGGCATAGGAAGTACAGTGTGCTCCTATCACAGAACAAAATCCAGCACTATCAGACCAATCATGAGTGTTCAGATTAAACTGTAACAACAAATTTTAATGACCGTTAAGTGAATGTTTTCCTGAAGAACACACACTAGGACCAAGAAGGCTCAGATGATATCTTGTGTGTATTTTGTTAAGCCCGAGAGAGGAAGAACTGTGACAAAGAACTTGTTTGTAGGAGTGCCAAACAGTGATTAGGACTGCAGTGCTGCAGATCATGAAAGGGTTGTGAAGCCAGAGGAAAGCAGAGGGAAGATTTGACTCACAGAGTTTGTTTGGAGTCTGTCTTCAGAGAAGAAGGTGTCACCTTCTTATGAACTCAATGATAAATGGATGAGGGGCCTTACAGGGCATGCTCCCTGTGTCATACTCTGTTTCTACCATAGCAAATGGGATTTCCTTAATTTGAGTAAGGCAGCTGGGTGACAATGTCAGAGTGGACAGTTAGGGAGAAGGGATGGGAGGTGGAGGGAGCTTTTAGTGTTGCTATCACTGACTTGGGTGGTGAAGACACTGAACAGAGTATGTGGCTGAAAGGTGAGGGGTATCAAATTAAAGGAAATCAAGAAAGTGATTATTTTTGTAGGAGGAAGAGAATGTGCAAGAGAGATTTGAGGAGAAGGTTGCTGATTGCTTCTGAGACAGATATGATAGGAAAGAATAGGTTGGCGAGGAGTTTTGCAGTACAACCACACTAGGGTCACTGCTGGTCTTGTTGGACAGTGGTCTGTTTGGAGCATGAGGGACCTGAGTAAGACAAGGACGATAATAATAATAAAAATAACATTATACTGGGACTAGGCAGCATGGCCAAGGGTTCTGAAGCAAGAGGACAGAAAGAGTTGAAGGGGCACTAGGGAAATTGCAATGGCATAATTCAGTAAGATTTTTGTATAAAGGCAAGAAAGGTAAGAATTCATTTAATGAGCAGCATTGAATTAAACTTAATGAAGTTTTTTTGTTGTTGTTTTGTTGTGTAGATAAGAAATGTGACACAGACTCCACTCACTGATCCAATTATTTTTTTTTCTGTTTACAATGTTTATCACACATTAGTTTCAGAAGGAATGTCACAAAGACACAAAGATCTCTAACTTGCTGCTTGTGCATACGTCTTAGACTCTTGTTTTCACTGCAGGTATTTACATTTACAAACTCAGAACTTGCTCTCTGTTTCTTGTTGAATGAAATACTCAGTGTGTCATACACCCCTCCTTTGTAGATGGCTATCAGAAAAATGTCCATTGTAGTAACTCCTTTAATTTGACTGTATGTCTGTGTAAATGATCAGATGAACACAGCAGTTTTGGCAGGTAAGAAAATATTAAAGGTGAAAAAATTTCCCCTGAACACTAAAGTCTGGGATGATATACCTTTGAGTAGCTGGGAACCAGAAAATTGAATTGCATTTGTATTCTTATGGCAGTAAATCTTGGTCCAAATCCTGGTAATATAGTATTGACAAATAATTAGTTTATCAAAGGTTTATTGAAGGTTTATTGAAGGTTGCATTGGAAAGTCATAATGAGATGGAAACATCAAACCAAAGACTAGTTTGAACCTGTGATGTGCTGCTCCTTTGCAATGCAACTTGATCTGCTTGCAGTGAAAGTCATAAACATTCATTGCATCTCAGGATGAAGCTTCTCTCATACCCCCTGCAGCACTGTTAACCTGGGAGATGCAAAAGGAAATAGAAAGACCAAGTCCTGGCCACTGCTGAGACTTGCTAAGTGCTGTTTCATACCATTTAAAGTCATTGATGAATGTTATTTTTATGATGTTAAGTAAGATACAAGATGAGACTATTGAGGGTAGATGATGGCCTGTGTTGGTGTCAGCTGATGTGGTGGTAAATGCACCATTCAAGCCTTTATTTGCAGTGCCTGCAAGTGACTCTCTTCTAATACTGCAAATAAAGTAATGGAATTTCAATAAATAATTCAGCCCTGGATCTGATTTCAGGTTCAGCATTAACTTTCAGCACCTGGCTGCTGTTATTATTTGTTAGTCTGATACGCTGCTTAGAGGCATGGAAATTTGGCTGCAATTCATCAACATTTGCAGAATATATTATATGACCAGATTACTGTCCCCAGATCAGAGATTTTTAGCAGATATTCAAATTCCAGATGTGTACAGATTTCTTACAAGAAAAACTGCAGGATTCTGGTGCTGTAATGGGAACTGGAGCTCTGCATAGAGCTTGCTTGGGAGAAACATCTCCATTATTTGCACCTGATCTCTACTAGGAACAGGAATAATTTGACTATAATTTGCATTGCCTGTGACAGCTTTGAACAATGATCCATCTCTCATTTTCTTTTCTATCGCTTTCCTGGTGAAATTTTTGTTTTACATATCTAATCAGCTCTCAGAATATAGAATCAGCAGTGTTTGAAAGAATTATAATTGGTGCTTTGTGAATAGCTCAATCAGATTCACTCCCAGTTTCTTCTTCCTGAGCCCATAAAACCACTTGTGGTTTTAATCACTTATTAGAAAGAAAGTGGTGAATCCAAAGTATGATTCTGCTCTCACTGATGTCAGTGGAATATTTGTCATTAGTGGGAATGTTTTATATGAATATTGACTGTTATGGAACTATGTCAAGTGTATTAGAGTATAATCCATTAATAGCTGTGGCATAAAAGGCCCAAACCAAAATATGACCCTATAGGCATAAGCTTAAAAAATGTAGGAGCTGCATTCTGTAGATGCAGAGCAGGAACAGCCATCCAGTAAGAATATTTTGCAGGACAAGTTTATTTGTCTCAGAAAAGGATTTTTGTCTTTCTTATTCAAAGTTATTACCTGTTCCTGTGAGGTACACAGTTCTATCTGAGATAACCAAGCAGAGGCTGCTGCTTGAGCATCTCCACTATTAGTAAAATGGTGATGATTTTCACAGTACTGCTGTAGCCTGACTCCCCAGATCCTGTGACTAAGGTTCCTTCCATCACTTAAATCCACATGCAGAAATTCAGCTGATCGATAAGAAGACCAAAATTACATATATAAGTGATGGGGCCAGTTAGCTACCTCCAGCAAAAACCTACAAATGTTCACAGTCGACATCCATGGAGTGAGAACTTCACCCTGCAATGCAAACATGTGCCACTAGAGGGGATTTTACTACCACTCTAGCACATGTCTATCTGAAAAACCTTTCAAAACATATGTTCTAGTTCAACCACAAGATGTTGGCTACAGGCTGAAGTGAAATCTATGGTTTGTGTTACGCAAAAGGTCAGGAAAGATTATTATAATTGTCCCTTCTGGCCATTAAACCTATGAGTGAAATTCTGAACCCATCAAAGTCACGGGCAAGATTCCCATTGACTTACTGGGGCCAGACTTCATCATGTGCAGGTCAGAGAAAAGCAAAAATCTGTACCACCAAGCATCTAGCACTGACAGCAAGAACAGTTTCAGCATTAGCATCATCAATATATGCTGTTAGAAAGGATTTTTAAACATCCTATGCACCCTCTCTGCTCTGCAGCAGGATGAAATAAAGAGACTGGGTTTGCTAACTTATTTTCTTTTGATTTCTTCAAAGCCTCCACTAATGTAGATTACACAACCTCCTTAGAAAGCCTGCTTTGTGTTTCTTAGTCCTATAATTACATTGGATTTTTTTTGTTCCCCCCCCAAAGCTTTATTGTTGTAAATTAAGCAAATACTTAATCCTATCCTCTGTGGTCACAGACAACAATGGATCTGCATCCTTCTTGTAAAAGAGTTTTCAGCATGCTTGAGGACTGTTATGCAGTGGTATAACGTCACAAGTACATCACATTATCTTGTTGCTGTTGCTTGTAGACACTCAGGCTGATGATTCCTATTGTTTGTGATTGACATAAAACCTCCTTTGCTTCATCCTTGGAGCCTCACCAACTATTGCCTATCCTGTAATTGTACATTAGATTTTGTTCTTCTTGCATCTTATACCTTGAGGTTTACTTTCCTAAATTCCATTTAAGTAATTTCAGACACTTTGTTCCAACTTCTTATCATTTTGGAATTGACTCCTTTCTCTGTGCTTGTTGCTGTCAGGAAATTTTGTAGGGTTCTGTCTATTTCTTCCTCCATTTTGCTAATGGAAACATTAAATATGACTCATCTTGTCAAAGACCTTTGTGGTACTTACGTCTATATATTATGTGTTTCTAAACTAACTGAAAACTTGATTATTACTATTCCTTAAGTATTATTTTTTCAAGCACTCATACAAGCACTTTGCAGAGATTTCATACAGCTCCCATTTACCCATTGTTTACAAAAATACAGTCTGGAGCTTACGTCAGAAAATTTACAGAGTTCAGCTTCTAGATATTTGCTGTTTCTTTCTTACCTGCTGTGCTGGATTCCCTGTCAGAGAACATAATTTGATTGCCTCTGGTAAGTCCTGCTAAGTACTTGCAGTCTTTTCTTATCAACTTTATTTCTCCACGTGTGCTTGTAAACTTACTGTTTAATAATTTACTCCAGTATCTTTCTGTATAAGTTTATATCTCTGCAATTCCTCTAGTTCTTTTCTTGTTCTTATGGCATCTCACTCACAGTTGATGGGTGCCCAAAAAACAAAGGTTTTAAAAGTTGTTCTCTGTGGTTATATCCTGTGCCTCATGTGGGTACACAGGATCCTATGCTGTGATACTGGTAAAGGGATGGGAGCACTATTGCTTTGTTAGTCTGGAAGAGGCTCAGAAAGAAGTTTAAGGATGATTGTTATTTTTCCATACGCCAAGAAAGCAACATATATATCCAGTCCAATAAGATTTGTGCATAATCTGCTAATGTGAGCTGTGATGAGAATGGTAATTTTGGGTTGTGAAGAATTTCAAGATTTTGCTTCAAATTGCTCTAAAAAGCACATTTTAAAACATTCATGGTGTTATTGAACAGAAACTGTGGGTTTTCTGTGAGAAGGGAAACTGAAATAATCTCAGTAATTTTGAAAGGAAATTTTGACTGGTGGGTGGGCTGTGGGGCAGTAAAGAGCCCTGTGAGTCTTGGCTTGAGCTGCACTCTGGGACCTGTGTGAAGCTGTTATGGCTTTGCATGGTCCCAGCACCCTGCCTGTCCTCCAGCTGGACTGCAAGGGGTAGCCAAAGACCAGGACACCAGGCATATTTCATAGGTGCTATGGCAAAAGCCATGGGACATCTCCACCAGGTGTTTGTTAAATGTCATGTGGTCCTCAAAAGAATGTTCTTCCATTGAAGACTTTTTTTTTCAACATTTTCTTATTAATTTTTTGCCTGGTTGCTCAAGAAGTTCTCAGTCAAGGATATTCCCAAAGCGGATCTAGAAAATTCTCACTAAGACTTTTAAACTCAGCTATTCCTTCTGGGTGGCTCCTGGCCTGATTTTCCAAGTGTGGAGACTTGATACTTGTGAGAAGTCAGCTGCCTTCAAATTGTCTCATAGGATCTAAAACTGCTAGGAACTTTGAAAATGTCAGCCTGCATTTACCACCCATCCTTTAGCTGGTAGTTTGCTCACAGTAAAAGAATATAAATTAAAGATGTGCTATATGTTGTTTGTCTCTACAATACTGCTGATGTTACTTAATGACTCTCACTCTTCTTGGGGGGGCTTCTCCCCTATATACTACCATGTTTAAGTTAGACTTGATATGCAGAAATTCCTCACAGCAGAGCCCGCTGGAATATTGTTTCCAAGAAAAGAATAAACTTGGTCCCAACATTAATTCATATATATATATGCCTATATTTTGATGTAGGAAGTTTCATTATAGCTCCTGCTTCCTTTTATTATGTACTATTAAACTGAACACAAGCAGTACCATGTAAAGGATTTACAAATATACATAAGAACAAAATAATTCCTTGGTCTAGAATGTCAGACCACTCTCTGCTTTTCTACTCTGCAGGTGTTTGTCAAGCCATGCAATTTTAGTTTTTTAAAGGAAGCAAAAGAAGTGATGGAAATGCATGAATCATTTCAATGATGAGACAATTTACCTGTATCTCATCTATAGTTTCTTAAATCCAAACTGCACATGGCTGATTGGAGGCATCACAAAGTTTATTCAGAACAAAACATATTTCATAGAGAACTTATGCAGTAGGCAGTGCCTCTAACAGAGCCCTTGAGGAAAATAAAGGCTTATTTGTGCAGATTGATCACTGTGCATGTAGCTGTCCTGATACCAGGACTACAGCTGATGGGACAGGTGAATCTGCTCTGCACCAGCCAGATGGACCAGCTTGTGTCAACTGATCTTTAACTGCCAAAATCCTAAGATGTCATGAATGGATCCTAAAGAAGAATCTGATCTATATGACTGATCCCTTCCTGCCCATGCCAATATCAAAAGTTGGAAAATAGTGATCTACCAAACCTAAAGAAAATATTTATCATGTCTTAACTACTGATATCCATGAGGTCTCTGACCTGCAATTCCATCTTCTGAAAATCCTAAATGTCTTAGTACAAATGCATCTGTCCCTAAACTGCAGGGATCTGAGAAGTGCAACAGCAGCTTCTTGGAGATCCTCAACTCCACTAACGTGCTGCTCAGCCAGTTTGAACTTAGTGTAACAAGCCAGCTCCCTTCAAATTGGCCAGCAGCACAGACCAAGTTAAGCTTATGTGCACCCATAATGTATGTCTGTATATATGCCAGACTTGGACAACATCTTGGCTGGCTTTTAGGGAGCTGGCTAAAGAATTTCACCACTTCCTTTTAGTTTTGTTACTACCCTGCTAGTCTTTCTAGCTAATGCTCTATTTTTATTTGACATACATGTACATGGTCCATTCCATGTGTGTGCTCTTAGGAATATAGTTCTGCTCTAGCTTGCCCTCCTTTGGAATGCTGCTGCTCAGAGTTTCTCTGAGCAAAATTAAATCTCAGAAAAAGTCCAATGAAGTTAAAATGTTGCAGAGCAAATTTATTACTGTTGTTATAGGCCCCTATTCAGGAAAGTACTTAAGTATGTGCTTAAGTCCCATTGAAATGATGAGGACTTAAGAAGATGCTTAAAGTCAAGCATATACTTCCTCTGATTTGGGATGTATTTCAGCACATGCTTAAATGCTTTCCTGAATGGGAGCCACGGTCAACAAGAGCGTCCTGTGACACACAGGACTTGTGCTACAAGATTTACCTCTTACTTGAGACCTACCAGTGCTTCTCTATGAATACACACTTCTTAGCTTGCCTCGCTGTTGGTGGCACTCCAAATAGCTTACTGGCTTTTACATTTGGACAAGAAGTTGTGAAAGAAACTAGAAGAGAAGCTGGAAAAAAAAAAAAAGATCCTTACTAAAGCAATACCTTGGCACGTCTGTTCTCGTATTGCAGCCAATGATTTTTCCCTACAATGGAGATTTGTGCTATTGTGTGTGTGGTATAATTACTAAGACAGATTTTTTTTTTTTTTTTTTAATGGCACAATAAATAGGATATTTCCTGGCCTGCTCTGTGTTTCAAATAGGATTTTCACTTCCCCTTTGGGTTCTGAGCGTAAGGAGAGTAAGTGTCAAAAGGCAGGAGCTTTCCCAATTTTGAAATGGAGAGGGTGTAACCATGTGTAATGTGAGTCTAGATTTTGATTGTAGGGATCATGAAATCAAATCCCTCCTTAATCCTTACTGGGAAACATTGAGGTGAATTAGCCTGCCTGCTTTTGCTAACTTGTTAAAGTTCTTTTGTAAAAGAAATGTGTGTTAGCGTCATCGAAAATATCTCCCTACTTTACCCCAGAGTGTAAGAGAGTACTGGATCATTGTGCAGAGTGACCTCAATACAAGGAAAAATGAAGGGATAAGGAGAATAGCTAAAAAGAAATAACTTACTTTACTGGAAAAAAACACAGTGCTTATCCAATTTGTAATTCTTTCCAGAGCTGCCATTTTTAAGGTAGATGCTTAGTCACTATTAATGATGGTATATGTCTTCAAGTTGCTATACTTTGGGAATAGCTGGAAATGAAACATGGTTTTGTTTTTTTTTTTCCCTCTGTAAGCTTAGTTGAAATAATAACAGTCGTCTGTGTGCATTACAGTCACTGTGCATATACAAATTGAAGTATTTTTGAACAAGTGAGGAAGTTTATTCCAGTTTATTTCATTTATAGCAAAGTATTAACTTTGAACTTGAGAAGTCATGTCATTTAACTGTGCTGTGCAGCAGTTGGAGGCTCTTGGTAATACTGCCACTTTATGAAATACTTAGCATGAGCTCAAAATATAACTCAAGACTTTTTTTTTTTTCTTCCCCCTTCCACCCTAAAACTCCTTAATTTTGTTCCAGCAATGTGTCAGTACACCCCTGTACTTGTGCACACAAATGTCTTTAAGGTTAAATTAATTCATTAAACATAGTTGAAGTATTTAAGGAGGAGTGCCTTATAAATAATAAAAGATAACATCTTGCTCATTCTTGCCATATCTCAGCCAGAGGCAAACAGCTGGTAAGGTGGTGGGATTTTCCTGATGTGATTATACTGAGTTCCAGTGCAGGACCTTGCAGCTGGTGTGAAGTACCTAAGCAGTTGAAGAATAAGTAGAAAAGCATCATATTTTATTAGCTAAACTAATAGAAGTAAGCTTGTATGAAGCAATGGGAACAGAAAACTGTGTTTCCAAGATGGAGCACAATAATTCTCTAGAAATTCTGCTTCCATAAATGCCAGGCTTTTCTATTACTGGGGTCCACATTCATCCCAACTAAATTGATTCACTCATCAGATTCAGTCAAAGGGAAATCTAGGAAGATGCAACTTTTGGATATGAATCTTGCCCTTGTCTGCACAGGAGACCTTTCCCTAGACATCTCAGTTAAACTTCAGTGGGATGAGCATTGACCAAAGAGACCCTCCACCACATCCTCAAATCTGTTTTTCTCTTCCAAAGTCATTCTGGGATTTTGTCTTTTCAGGTGATGTCCTCCTCCATGAAAAGGCAACCTTTGGGCAGCTAGAAACCCTTGTGCAGCTATGGGACTTGCAGTGCACTTTAAGGACCCTATTTCCTTGATCCTAGTTCCCTAAACACTCAAGTCTATCCCTAGTTGCAATCATTAAATCAGAAATATCCAGTGTTGCTGGAAGCATATATCATCAGCTTGCTCCTTTTTATAAGTGGTTGATCACTTTTGCTGTGCTTCAGGGAAGCTACTTGAGAAAGCTTTTGTGCTCATTTGTGAATAACAGCAGGAATAAATGGTGTTTCTCTACCTTGTCAATTATCTGCTCTTTTCATTCCATCCACTGTTTGAGTTCTTGATCTTGATGAAGGTATTACTTAATTCCTGCATTTTTCAGCCCTTAACCTTGGACAGGTATATAATAGGGTTGTATTTAGGCACTACCAGGGTGCTTTAAGCAAGTTGTTTTTCTTTGAAGCTAAAAGTGACTAAGCCTGGGAAGTTCTCTGTTCTTCCTTGTCTCCTCCTGCTAGTTACTAGACTTCACAAGAGATCTCGAGACACCCTGATAAGTCTTTGAAGTTATTGCCTGCTAAGGTTTTGCTCTTTCTGAATGCTGAATGTCGAATTACCGACTGCTGTTAGAAGCAATGAGAAAGGATTCATAAAACCAACAGAGCCTTGCCTATAATTTCTACAGAAAAAGAGCTGAATTTAATGGATAAATTGTGTTGCTGGGGAGATTTTGATTCTGTTCCCTCCTCTGTCACCAGTTTGCCTTGTGATTTGTGGTAGCGTTTTCAGTTATGCCAGTCACATGAGATCAAAACCCATGAGTCAGTCTCCACCCAAATCATGAGCCTGGCTTCCAGATCCAGGAGCTTTGAACAGAGATCATACCGTACTTTTTCTTTAGTTTATCTTTCATTTCTGGAATTTCCTCTGTCTATTCCCAATGTGTCTGTAGCAATTAATGTTTCACACTATTTTGGAAGTGTTGGGAAGTTATTTTGACCATTTGAGGCTGTCGGGGGCTTCGTTTGACCAACATAATTAATATTATTTTTGATCTTCAAATGAATCTTATTTCTTCCAGACTTCACATCTTTCTTCCATCCCAAAGACTTCTGCATCCCTTAGCCTCACATGACCCATCACTTCTTTTTTTTTCCTTGGCTTTCAGCTGCTCTGTCTCATTTCAGTCGTCTCTGGTCTTTGTGGGGTTTTTCACCATTGCCTTGCAGGACAGAGAACATGTAAAAAGATACAGATCTGGGTAACCCTTAACCTTTGTATGAGAATATATAATTGGAGTGAGCATGGAAATGGTACCCCTGAGTTTCTTTCCTGAAAAAGATGAAATTGTTACTTGCAGCAAGAAGTGGGTGATGAGGACAGGATGGAGACCTGCAGGGGGGCTGGAGCTTTACATGTTATTGTGAGATGAGACCCCTTTGCCCATGAAGGATTTGCTGGACTTGGCAAACCAGGGTTTTACACTAACTTTGAAGGGAGTCAGGTGAAGAGTGAATCAGAATAAAGGAATTTAAAAGCCAAAGTAAACCCAGAGAAGGTAAGATGAGAATCATCCCTTCTGTCTGCACTCTTTTGCCCTCTAGTTCAGTCATTAATCTGGTTTTCTTCAAATTTTGGGTTTGTAATATATGTTTGTAGACTCAATCAATCTTGCTATGAAGGATATGATTATGATTGAGATGGTGAAAAATCTAGAGGAAACTTGGTGTTACATCACTGTTTTCTCCTATAGCATTTGCTTCTTTCCAGGAAGGGTAAGAAGTTAAAAGTTCTTGGCAATGGTTTAATGAGCTAATGCCAAATCAATAACTGTGAATTTACACTAGGGGTGCCTGGTATTCCCATGATAACGTTGCTGTTTTGCCATGAAATTTGCAGAACAGAATTAACTGTTTAATTAATAAAATTTTGCAAAACTAGGCTAATCACACCTCAGGCAGGTGGGAAAATGCATCTTCCCTTGCTCATTCTCATGCCACTGTTTCACCCACACTGCTGATTCTTATGTACTCCATGTGCCAGGCATATTTCAGATCCATAATTTCAGATAAAAGAGCAGCTGAACTGCACACCCATATCCAAATACCTCTAGAGTCTGAGTGTTTGAAACTGAATATGAACCCAGAGAAAAACTTTTTACAGAGCCCTAAACTTTATGACGAGTTGTCTCCAGGTCTTGAATCCACACTGTCTCCATATTTTCGTAGAAAAGAGATGTGGAATTTGGTTTTAAACCCCGAATCATCAAACACTGTGTTCAAGACCTTAGAAGGATTCACAATGCCCACCAGAAGTTCTTTTAACTCAACGTTTTGCACACAAGGCCTAAATTTGTAGCAACTGGACACATCTCAAAAAGTTCCATTTGTGCTGTAAAAGTGTCACAGAACTGCAGTAATTAGAAGTGATTCCTTATTTAAGATGGAGAAATCCTACATCAGAGGTTGAATATTAATAAGATAGAATTTATGAGAACAGAGTAATATAATATTTTCTCCAAAGGAAAAGAGCATGTATTTGTTCAGCTCTTTCATCAGCCGTTTTCAGACACACACTGTGTGCATAAAACACAGTTATGCAACCCATGTGGGTCAACAACGGAAGGTTGGTTGCTTCACCAGGATTATAAGAATCTTTTAAACACAATGGTACCACAAATTAAAATGGAAATCTATCAAAACCATTATCATCCTGAAAGATTTGGCCACAAGCATAATTATTGTAGAAGGATGTTGTCCTTGGACACAGCTTTGGCTAAGATCAGCTAGTGTTATTTGTATCCCTCCATGGCACAAAGTCAAAATTTGCATGGCTAAGGACCATAAATTTTTAAAGGAAAAAATAGACTGCTTCCTCAATGCTAACACTAGCAGTTTTTTATTGTTTTGTAGTGGTTTGTAGGCAGCTTACTAGAGATAAGAACAGACTAATTGCAGTGGCTGAAATCTGCCTGGAAGCTTGGGCAGATTCAGATGAAGGTTTCTGATTAATCTGGTTGATTGTGTCTGATGCTATTGCTTTACTGAATGTGGATAAGAATGAGTGAATGAGCTTGGGTTTAAATCTAGATCTGAAAGTCTACATTTTGGATAGTAAAACAGTGAACCAGATCTTGATCAGATGTAAACTCCAGTCCACAGGATTAAGTAAAACATGTGTCCCATGTTTTCTAGCATGTCCACAAAGCAGGCAGTCCTGTAGGGATGAGTGTAATTGAAAGAATGTGCCATCTCCTGGATGTTGGCTGTCACCAGCAAGGGGCACACCCTCTTTACCCACAGCTGCCATCAGGAGATTGCCATCAGGATTGCTTGCTCAAGTTCCTAGTGAAGTCTGAATTCTGGAGTAACTCCATTCTTGCACTGAAGATGAACTATATTTAATAGCAGGCACTGAGAGCTATTTTTAAACTGGTTATTTTTCTTTCACCAATTTTCCATCTTGTGGGAGATAAGTGACTAACAAGACTGAAATCCAGTTTTCCTCTCTTTCCATCCCTCAGGCTGGTATAGATGGAGAAAGCATAGGGAACTGCCCGTTCTCCCAGCGTCTCTTCATGATCCTGTGGCTCAAAGGAGTTGTGTTCAACGTCACCACTGTTGACCTGAAAAGGTAAAAATTGTTCAGTTTGGTTGAAAGTAGTTATATGATCCACTGTTTGCCCTATAGAAAGGCCCCACCAAGTTCAATCAGATTTGTATCTAGCCTAGAGACCCTGTGGTGCACAACAAAATAGTTGGGATTCAGGTTTGGGTTTGTTTTTTTCACTTGTGGAATGTTTTTATATTAAACAGGGTGCTTGAGGTAGTTTCAAAGTCTTCCAACCACAAACTACAGAAAAAATAAAGAAGGCCAAACTCATTTTGTAGGAACTATAAATATCTTTGCAGCTACCTGACCATAAAAATTAGTGATTTCATTACTTTTTCTCTCTCTGCAGAAAGCCAGCTGACCTACACAATCTGGCTCCTGGGACACACCCACCTTTTTTGACTTTTAATGGAGAAGTCAAGACAGATGTTAACAAGATTGAGGAATTCCTGGAAGAGACTCTTGCACCTCCAAAGTAAGAACTTGGGATTTTTTCAGTCAATATTCCATTTCCTTGGAATGAAAGATGTCCTAAGAGGAGTTCCTAAAAAGCACTCCCTCCTACAATCTTTACTTACAGGAGTAATATTTATTTATGAAACTTGCTGGCTTCAGTGAGATGACTTCCATGTGTGAAGGTTATTTGTATGACTAATAACTGCAGAATGTTTTCTCTGTACACATTTCAGGATGCCCTTGTATGCAGAATTAAGGAGACCAATACTAAACCAAAATTTTGTAGGGGTCTGGTGTCCACATTTTACAAAGCTAAAAATAACTTGGAATAGATGCCGAGAATTGCCACACAAAATATCTGTGCCAGGAAAAACATTTTAGAGCAAAAAACTGGAGGTTTCTGAGCTGTATGGTGTCTTAGAAGGTTGGAAGGGGAACTGATTACAGAGTATGAGAGGCTCTGAAGGCAAAAAGTGATCATTATTCTAGTCAAGAAATGACAAGAGCCCATGACTGGAAGTTATAACCAGATTAATTCAGATTAGAAATAAGGCACAGATTTTTTTGGTATGAGTGATTAACCACTGGAACAAGCTACCAAGGAAAGGTTTAGATTTACCAGATATGCCTTAGTTAGTCAAACAATTTGGACTTAATACAAGGATAATGGGGAAAAAAAAAATATTGGCTTGTGATTTGGACCTTAAAATCTATGAATCAATGAAAACTGGCTTGGTTCCTTATGGAGTGTTTTACTTCCAAATGAATCAGCTGCTATAGGCCAGTCCTAAGGCAAGGGATATTTACATTTTCTATAGTCTGCTTCAAGACCACTGAAGTCAGTAGGAGTCATTACTTTCTGTTGATCTTTCAAATCAATCTACTCCTTTGCACCAGATACCTGTAAAAAAACAATTCAGAGGCTGAAAATTTTCTGTTCCTTGACCTGTCTAATGCTAACATGGCTTGCTATTGCACCCTGGAGCACATTTTCAGCATAGGGAATTAGACACAACTGCCATCCATACCACAGAGAGGTGGCTGCCAAACTCCCCTGGATTTATCTGCAAATATGTCCTTACTGCTGCTTTAAGGCCACTGTATCTTGGATTGTGGTAACATAAAGCACCAGTGCAATTACCTGTGTCATGAAGCCATCCCCATGTAACTATACAAATGCTTTACTTGACAGACACAGAGAGTATTAAGAAGGACTTGCCAAGCTGTTATTTTGAGATAAATGGCAGTGTTAATTGCAGTTCCTTGTATGGGGCTTTTTTCTTTCTTCTGGTAAATTGTGTTTGGATTCACCACTATGGTTCTGGTAACAAGATGTTACTCTCTGCACTGCTTCTCCCTTTTCAGGTACCCCAAACTGTCTGCTAAGCACCGGGAATCAAACACTGCTGGAATTGATATCTTTTCCAAATTTTCTGCATACATCAAAAATACCAAGCAGCAGGATAATGCTGGTGAGTAGAATGATTACAAAATATATCAGAAAGTTTGTGTGCTTAGAAATGGAATGATTTTGCCATTCTCCCATCATTTTATTGTAAACTTTTATTGTAAATTACATCAGATGTTACTGCTGATCATAGAATCAAAGATTAAATTGGTTTGGAAGGGACCTTAAGGATCATCTGGTTCCAACCCCCTTGCCATGGGCAGGAATACCTCCCACTAGACTAGGTTGCTCAAAGCTCCAACTAACCTGGTCTTAAACACATCCAGTGTTAAAACATCTACAACCTCCCTAGGCAATCTGTTGCAATGTATCACTACCCTCACAGTGAAGAATTTAATAATTTCCAATATTAATCTACCCTCTTCCAGTTTAAAGCCATTACCCCTCGTGAAATATCCTTCACCAGCTTGATATGGTTGGTTCGTTGGACTCAATTCACATGTCTGCAGTTAAAGCACCTATATCTATACTAGTTAATAGGAGAGGACACAGAGTATTTACAACTGCCTTAACATAGCTTCTGTCCATATTGCCAGGATCCCTGCTGCTTAGAGGACTTTGTGCTAGGACTAAAAATCTAGTAGTGAATGACTGGGTGAGAGCAACTTATACCCCAAGTTGCTAGATGTGGCCTTCAGACTGCTAGCCCAATTTTCTCATGATTGTTACACTGTTATAGCTAATTTGATCATATAAATGGAGTTATATCAAGACATTAAATTTAAAGTAATTAAATGAAAGAGATGGCTTTAAGAAATGTAATTGCACTCTGCAAACTCCGGACTTTTTTTTACTTGTTTGTGAGGCAAAACAAATTAACTTCCCCAAAGAAGCTGGATGCCTTACACATTTACACACATCCTACACTGTTTTCTTAATGATATTGCTTTTCTTCTCCACATTCCTTTCCCTTCAGAGAGGCAAGGCTTCTGCTGCTTTAAGCTCCTGTTGCTCCATTTACACTGCCATATTCCTGAGATGATCTAGGAGAATATTTGCAGTCACTCATTGAAGCACAGCTTACTTTATATTACTAGTTTCACAGAGAGAGACCTAGGGTGTGTGTTCTCATATCATCATATCATACTATATCATATAATATTTTCAGGTTCCAGCTCTGCCATAGATTTCATCTATGTGATTACATTTCATTGCCTGGGGCTGACCCATGAGATGAAAATGGGTGATGATTTATGTCAGATAACAATCTGCTCCTTAATATTTGTGCATTGTTAACAGAGGGAGATAATTATAAGGATTCACTTCTCTGGGAGTCAAAAAAATTTTTTTTTTTTGTCTAATGCTAATGGGAAGCTCAGCTAAACTCTATAGGAAGTTGTAAAAGGAAGATAAATTAAGAGACTAAGTAGATGTTACAGTGAAAATAAAATATGTTGGTAATTTACAAGGGATTTTTATGGTCTGCTCTGCAACTGTAAATCTTAAGGGTTTTTTTAGCTGTGCTGCCCCTTGAATACTATAACAGCCACGGGCAGCTGTCCACATCTATAATCCCAACGTGGTTCTCCTCAGTGATTCTGCAATATGCAAATCCCTGGAGTCATAAGGTTTGGCAGCTTCAGGCAGTAATAAATGGGTGTACTAGAGGTGTCTGCATCTGGCCATAGCCAGAGCTGGGATTCAAGGTCAGATATCTGCTACTGGGAGATAAGACATCTAACTCTGCAAAGAGCTCGTGATCGGGTCTTCACTTTTTTGCTAGCTGCAGTGTGATTAATGGGAGCTTTCCCTAGATCTGCCTAACTCGAGTTAGGTACTTTTGAAAACAAAAGGAAAATGCTTCCCAATGACAACTAAACACACCAAGGTTATAGAGAAAAGAGATGTTAAGCTGCAGGAGAATAATTTGGGCCAGTCTCTTCTCAGTGGTGCCCGGTGATAGGACAGGGGGCAATGGGCACAAACTGTAACACCTCAACATGAGGAAGAACTTCTTTGAGTGTGCCAGAGCTCTGGAACAGGCTACCCTGAGAGGTTGTGGAGTCTC
The DNA here is from genome assembly GCA_025447755.1 of Corythornis vintsioides. Taxonomy (NCBI): domain Eukaryota; kingdom Metazoa; phylum Chordata; class Aves; order Coraciiformes; family Alcedinidae; genus Corythornis; species Corythornis vintsioides. Next base: position 162,744 of record JAOEGS010016000.1, on the reverse strand, counting down.
CTTCTCTGGAGAATTTAAAACCCACCTGGTGTAGCCAAGGATCTCCAACCACCCCTTCCAAGTCCTTCCATTCTGTGATGATGTGTGATTCTGTGTATCTTTGCTCCCCGCAAATGTTGTTGCTCCTCTTTGTTAGCTGCTTCATGCTCTTGTGATATCCACACACATTGCAATCTCTGCCCCTACTGATACTCAACTTTCCTCTTTGAAGTAGAGAAAAAGATTTTCCTTAATTTTATACAGCTGGAGTGCACCAGTGCAAGCAGAATAAAGCAGAGACAAGCAGAGTATAAGTAGTATGTATGTATTCTTTCTGTCAAGGGAGTGAAGTACCTGAGGACCACAGAGTCCTTGGGACTATCTGAGCAGATTTATGCCATGCAGGAAGCAGACCTCAATTTCATCAGAGCAATTGGCTTTTGGTTTTCAAAGGCTAAGCAAAAATAGTTTTTCCTTCATCCCAGAAACATTTCACCTACTTCCCTATCCAGTTCATCTGAACCTACAGCAGTTATTCTGAAGGCTGATTTGGATGGCAGATTAAATAACAAGTTAATTAAATGGTGGTTGTGTTAGATTTCTTAAACAGTGAAAAAACTATGTGCAAAAAACGAAGGGACAGCACCACTGTATAGATATTTCCTAATGAACCTATTTCTGCCTGATTGGTAGTTCTAAAAATTGCAGCACAAATCAAGAAGTGATCTGGGGTTTCAATCCTGATCTGATAATTGTCATTTTGCATCAGATTTTTATGCATTATCTTTCCTCTTTCACATCAGAATTAGTTGTGTATAGTTGTGTCATAATATAAAGCATTTTAGAAACATAAAATATAATTTCTTAGAAGAATGTCCCTTTCCCTATCTCCATATGAGCAGGTGAGATCCAAAAGAGAGTAGAGATTGCTTCTTGTGGTTATCTTTTTAACAGTTCCTATATAGTCCAGCAATCAGATAATGTATGTCTCATAGTCATCCTCTATATTGGTTCCAGCTGACTCAAGTGCTTGGGTTAACTGGGAAACCCACAGCAATGACTATCAGTGGCACATGGTCAAAACACAGAAATAGAAAAAGACTTGTTAATAAATCCAAAATAGAATGGAGAACTCAGTCATTTTTATATATAAAATGTAGTTCATTTCAGTTGGGAATAGGGGAGTGCTGAATACTGAGTATGCTAAAGCACCAAGCATCAGGTTGTTTAATTATGCTTTCTTAACTTGGGAGTCAGGGAGGTGAGTTTGTTAATGTGTGGGATATCAGGCTGGGAATTTGTAGCATCAGCCTATCTCTCTCTGTGAGAAGTGTGGGTTAGATATAATTATATATGATTATTCTCCATAACATACTGGTTCAGCAGAGTTTATGCAGTCTAGGTAACATGAGCTCTCACTACAGCCTGTGGCTATTACATCTTTGCAGAAAAGTGTCATGAAGTGGTTGGGGTAATTAATGAGGTTTATGCAACATGTGGTACTGGATGTGAGAATTAATGAGAACTTAATGCATGCCAAAGATAAGCCCAAGCTGGTGTTCCTCCCAGGAGGGTTTACAGACAAGGTCATGCAATAATTTCAGCCTTCAAGTAATGCCATCACTTGGCCATGTCATTGCAATATTTCCTATCCTGGGAGCAGTGGTGAGATAGCACTAATAACAGTCTGTAGCCTTTAAATAGCTACATGAATTTTTAATATTTTTTTTCCCCTGGAAGTGTAAAAGTTTCTGAAGAAAACAAAAATTGTTATTTCTTGGTTTAGTGTGTGTCTGGATTCTTGCATGTAAAAGAATGGACAGGAGGATACATATATCTGTTTGTTTCTAAGATCGTGATACCCTCTGCTGGCAAATATGTGAATATATAAAGCAAGCAGCTTTACCGTCAGGACTGAAACGTCCCCTTAACAAAAGAAGTTTCCTTCTATCAAGATAGTTTCCTCTTATAAATACAACATCATCAAAAAATAAGTGTTTCAAAGTAACCTATTGATTTTGACAAAGCCTTCATGGAAAAAAACATGGTTTTTTTCAGGATGAGTTAAATTTACTTTGAAGTAAAATGCTTTAACACTACAGAAAAAAAAAATATTTTTTTTTTTCTCTATTAATGCACTACTTCATTAGCCACACACCATTATGTTTTATGCCTGGCACAGAAGAAGGTGATAACCTTCTTCTGTAAGTCAGTATGGCAATATGCTATTGATCATGATTCATTTACTTACCAAAGGTATTTGGCAGCTAGGCTGCCCCTGATTTAATAGTTCCCTGATTTTCTGATTCTTTTTTTCCATCTTTGTTTTCCTAACTTTTCTGTCTTATAATATAAAAACGTTGAAAGGCTTGGAACGGGCTGGCGAGGGCTGTAAGCCCAGAAGCAAACATGCTCATGCCATATCAAAGCCCCACCACTTTTAAGCTTCTTGAAAGGGAAGGAATTGATTCCAGATTCTCAGGATGTGGCAAGCTGTGTTTAAAGAAAGTGTGTGCATTTATTATTTCAAGTCAGTTCAATTACAAGAGGCTTGGTTCCTTCCACCCCCTGTGTCAGTTGATAATTTTATAACAGGCCTCTCCAAAGGAGTCATCTCCTCGTTATGGGACTAGATCTGCACCTCGCTTTGGTAGCACACCGGGTTATTCAGTTCTCTGCCCATTGCCACCAGGCTTCACTGCTTGTACTTGAAATGACAAGTGCTTGTTCACAGAATAACAGAAGTCCTTGGGAGAATTTAGTGGCAGTGGTCTTAAAGATTATTTCCCAGGTGCTCTTGCTCAAGTTTTCATGGTCAATTTGAGAGGTTTTGGTTATGTAGTGATTGTTTATTATCTAGGAGGAGATCTTGTCTCAGCACAGGAAAGTAAATCAAGAACTTGTGACTTTGCCTTGCTTTGGTTGGTGCTGAGCAAGTCACTCGAGCTCTGTACAGTAACCAGGGTAGCAACAGTTTATGTATTCATTGGAGGAGGATGGGTTTTAATTAATGGGAATGCTGTGTACATATTTGGTATCCTGCTTACTTTTTCTTGTGAGCCTGTATACTACAAACCAAGGGGACAACCTACATTAACCACCCACTAACTGTCCCGCCTAAAATTGCAAGTTCTTTGGCTCATAGAATGAGCCCTTTGATTTCATTTATGAGTTTAAAAAGTTATTCTTGAATTGAGTTCTTAGGGGGCACCAGCTCCAGTGTGGGTGGGCGCATTCATTAGTGGTACGGAAGGATATTTCACTGTATGGCTCTTCAGAAGGCGCTGAGCCGAGAGACCACCAACATGATTTCATGCAGAGGAATTTCCAGCCGTCTGACCAGAGGACTCCACTTGTCTGGTTTGGATTTACATCAAGAGGCCAAAAATAAAAGCGCATTTAAATCATTAACTTACATGTGATTAAATGCCATTCACCTCTTTCAGTAGCTACATCACACTTTGTGGTTAAGCGCGTGAGGTGGGAAATGTCTCTCTTCGTGTGCTGTGTGTGCATGTATACAGCAAATATGCACACACACGTATAGAGCTGAAATTAAAACTGGCCTACGTTAGTTTTATGCTGTGGAGTCACTCCTGCTGAAAAAGAGTCAGACCCATGATACCAAGGTATGTACAAGGGTGAATGGGGTATTCTGATCCTTCCTAGAAGCCATCACATGCCTCCTTAAATAAGCAGAAAATCAGTTCTCTCCAAAATATACTCTCTCTATATATATATATTTATATTTATAGTGATAACAGCCCCATGGTGCAGACCCTTTGTGGCACCTGAGCTGATGTACGTAGTGGAGTAAATGCTTCTTGATGTTGTGAGTCAGCCTGGTCATCCTGATGAGAGAGGTCTGGTCTCTGCTCTCCAGCAGCAAGTCAGTGTAAGGGAGCAAAACACATGCCCCAGAGCATCACTGTGCTTAGTGAGGAAAGGCTGGGGGTCACCTCTCTTATTTCCAGCATGACTTCTCATCCCCAAAGGGTCAGATTAGAACTCCAAATGTGATATGCTTTTGCCCTGAGTCTTTGACCCTTCTGGCCTAGTCTGTCCCTAAAGGCTTCACCCTCTGCTCAACAAAGTTTCTGGCAAAGCTCCTCTTGACTTTAACAGAGCTAGCTTAAAAAGTGTTTTTAATGCACTTGTGTCAATGGGAGTTACCTGTGACAGGGATCTTGGATTGGATTCTAATTCAGGACCAATATCAATTCTACACTTTTTGCACAGATTTTCAAGGTGCCATATAAATGTGCACGTGTAACTCTACATATCTGTGTCTAGACATCTGTGATCTCTGTGTATCAATGTGGCATTATTTTTTTTCCCCTCTTCCTCTTTATTTGCATAATTTCCCTTTTTCCACTGCAAAACCCCACACCTGTCCAAGGTCCAGCACGAGCCACTATTTACCTTATCTGTGACAATATTGAGTTTTCTCTGTCATGCAACCAGGAAGGACTAGAAACAGCTTTTAAAATTGTGTTAGATGAAAGGACTTACTTTGTGATGGAACATATCAGGATGGCAGATCTTTAACTTCGGCATTCATAAGCACATACACACACAAAAAAAGGTTATTTCAGTAGATTTAAAATAAGTTTTTATGGCTCCTTCTGAGTTGAATGCTGTTGGGCTCATGGTAGCTAAAGTGCCTGGCAGCTTTACAAAACCAGCCATAATATAAAAAATACCCAGTCTTTAAAACATGTGTAAAATAGCTTTTCTGCAACATTTGTGGCACATAAAGTACAGAATACTTGTTGGTGAGTGTGATATAAAGCTTTTATTGCCATTCATTTGGGATGACCCATATAACTCACTCGTGATATGTTAATAAAACTGTTCTCCACTTTGTCTCTTTATAAAAACACACATATAAAGGCCACTGATGCAGCAATGATAGCCATGTGCTAATTTGTTACGTAGTGCCACAAGTTGCAGTTATCATCCATCCAAAATTGGTTTATCTGCTTCCTGCCCACTGATCAAAAACTGATTCTAAAATGCTCATAAACAATAGTTAGCAAAATAATTTTGCTTGAAAAATAACTTCTTGAAAGTTCTCCTCAAAATCATGCTGGCTGGAGGCCCAGAGCCATCAATATCCTGTCTGGTACCAGTGACAGCTTTAAAGACCAGTGTCTTTAGACCTGCCAAAACTATGAACTGGTGTTATATGACATTGGAAGGAAGACATTTTCAGTTTCCTAAAATGATAACAAACCATCATCTTAATCTCAGAAATGTGTACCTTACTATTGAATGTTTCTGAATTTTCCTATCATTTAGGTTTTTTACTTAAGACCTTGCTAATTAAGGTATGAAGATTTCCTGATGGAAATGTGACAAATACTATTTGAAAATGATATGAAACTAAAACTCTGCATAAGTCCAGATGTGATCAGACTGCAGACCTTCCAAGGCAGACACTTGGTGTGCTTGATCTGCATCAGCCATAGATGCAGCCATTCTGGGAACTGTAAATATTTACAGCTAATGTTCTAGCAGACATCATTCTCTCACACATCTGTGCTGAAGTAGCTTTGAAGCCATAGCATACCATAGGGAGGGAGAGAAGAAAAATGAAAGAACAGATATATTTATATAAGTTCAAGACGTGGAATAGGCAAAAGCCTAAAACCAATATATACTGAAGTCAACATGGTTAATGATACACTCAAATTAAGGCATGTTCTCAAGCCTTCACCGAAGCAGGACCTATATGCCAGGCCTAGACTAAAATGCTTGCAATGGGAACAGTAGTTGGCAGACACTCTTCTTTAAGAGGGAATTATTTCCCCTGTGTGTTTGAATATTCCTCCAAGTGCTGCTGGCTTTACTGGGATGCTTTGTTCTGTTTCCCAGCCAAGCTCCCATGCTTGCACACAGGAGCAGTAGCACAGCTGGAAGTGGATTAGAGCAATCTGGCGGCAAGCAGTCCTGGGAGGAATTAAGCGCCTCGCTGCTGGAATGGGAGGCCTAAATTACATTATTATTTAGAATGGAGTTTTAACTTCATTGCTCTATGGTTTTGCACTGGTGGGTAACTCCCCTTATTGCAATATATTTGGTGCATCTTAAGTATGTACCCTACAGCAAGGTCTTGGATGAAGTTATGGGTTTACTCAGTAAAGTGTCCAGATCTTATATAAGCTAATGTCCAGATTTAACCACCCAACTGGTCTTATTGTCCTGAGAGGATTGTTCACAGGCTTATATTTAGCATTTGTAGAGCAAGCTATCACATGATAGAGAACCCAGTGACTGGCTCCTGGAAGTCGGTTTGCAAAACTGGTGATGACTTCAAAGGGAGAAGGACTGGCCCAGAATCTGTTTTTCCCAAAACAGATTTTTTTGTTTTATGCCTGCTAATGTTCATCATAAAATAACAGGGAAGAGAAGAATGAGACATAAATGAAAATCAATGTAGCTAATTTTCTTTATTGGATCAGACCGTAAATAGTTGACCTTTATCTTGAAACAGTGCTGGGAAAAAGGTGACTAAATGGAAAATTGAGACAGTTCTTATCTAAATATCCTGTTTTTTCTGATTGCAGAAAAAACATGAGTATTTCACAGTGTTTGAGGCTAGAAGAACCTTTGGACTATTTACTATGATCTCTTGGAAATCACATCCCAGACAGTTTTGCCCATTGAGCAAGTATGCTAGTATCTCATCCTTTAGCATAGAAACAGTTTTCCATCAGAGCAGAGTACAGGAAAAACTGAAGTGTCTTTGGTGCACAGTACCCCTCGAAGGGAGGAATTTGCTGGATAAGCTATGCCCAGCTGGTGGCAATAGCTGGTCCATATCCTGTGCTGTAGGGGAAGGTGGTTCAGCCAAAGCTGAAAAGCAAAGATTTTCTGGACCTTAATCTGAAATCAGGTGCCTCTGCACATGTGAGGGCAACACTATGAAAGACTCTGCACCACTCCAAGTAATTTGTCCAACCAGTCCCATCTCTAGCAGAGCATGATCTGATGGCCATGGATAAGCCCCATGACACATCTGATTAACTGTATATAGGGAGAAAAGATGTAATCTTTTCAAACTTGCTGCAATCTTTGCAGGTATCTTAAGTTTTGAGGTTTAATTACATTTTCTTATTGTTGAGTAACACATTCTCTGTGACATTGCTGGTGGTACAGTCAACCTACCTCAGTCCTCGTTTCAAAACCTAAAAGATTATTTTAGAGATGTTAAAGTGCCATGACCTGCCTATGCAACTCTAGCCCCTCCTATTTCTTCTATTCTCACAGTTTTTCCTGTTTCTACCAGAACTGAATTAAAGCCTGTCTTTTTCTTAATCTCTTTATAAACACCCCAAGAAGTAAGTCCCCATCCCCTCTCTCCTTGTTTGTTCCTTGAACTGTTCATTGCTTCAGCAACATGGAAACTGAATTTATCCAGCTTTCAACCATTAGACTTTTTCATACCTTTGTTAGAAACGCTGAAGAGCTCCTTCATGCTTCCCACTTGTTTTGTTCATGGGTCAGCATGTTGACCTCTCAGACACCCCTCTGATAAGATGAACAAACACTCTTCAAACCTGACATTTTGAGGCTTGTTTTCCAGTCCTAGAGCAGTGTATTATTGTTCTACTTTGACTAATTGCTGGAAAGTCTTGTGCCTTTTTTAACTGGAGACACCAGAACTGGGGGGAAAAAAAAAATGTTGCAACAATAGAGTTGCAACAGAAAGAATATAACCTTCCTATGAGTACTTGAAAATTTTTCATACATCTAGACATAATTCTAAATCTTTTTCCTTCTGCTCCTTTTGGAGAGGTTAAGTTGAGGCATAGTCACAATGATCCCCAAGTCATTTTATGGGGCTTGAAACAAAACTTTTCAAAAGCAGAGAAACAATGGAAAAGAATTAAGATGTGAGTCATTTGTTAATCTCATCGTCTCATGTTTTTTCTGTATCTCAGTAACATTTTATGAGCACAAAGGGCAGGAAATATTGGAAACATTAAAATAAACAAATTTGAGACTGAGATTTGCTGAATGAACTGAGGGATCTGGGAACTGAGAAAGCTTTAGAACTTCATCCTCAGGTGCTGCTAGTTAGGCATTGCTGCATATCCCTCTCTTGCATCTTCACCACTATTGAAGCTAAATAAAGTAGTTGAAGTTGGAGTGTAATTGGTATGATCCTGGTGTAAACAAAAGCAGACTTCATTCCTCTGCATGCCTGGAATGGAAAGAAATAGCTATTAAATCTGCAAGCACCAACAGCCTGCAAAGGAACAAATTCCTTTGCTTAAACATTAGAACACAAGGGGTCCCCAGAGCACTGCTGCTAAAGCCCAGTTGCACTCTGTCCAGAAGCTAACTACTCTTATTTTAATGCAGAAACATGGACTTAGTTTTCCTTTGTTAGTCCCAGAATCATTCTCGTTTGTTCTTTGGTAATAAAACAAAATTTTACACTCTGAGTAAACACACAGAATCAAGATACTGGAGTGACAATCTCATACTATAAATATGTGGTTGAATATCTGCAGGGCTTGATTTTTACTTCTATTTTTTTTCAGGTTTCTGATGCAAATCAGCTGCTGCTTGTCTGCACTTGGTTTAGGGACACCTGCACAAGGCTAGCATTGAAGAGGTCAGGATTAGGCCCTCAGGGACATGCTCTAGAAATGAAGCTTGTCACTTACATGTAGCTACAGACTTACAATGATTTGTGAAATGAAAGTTAGGTACTGTTCTTCCTGGGGCACTTGTAGGCCAGTAGTTTTACATTCACTTGCTTCCTGCCCTCAGGGTTGCTTGGACTCCTTAAGAGACATGGAAATGAACCATTCTTTTGGTGTCTTTTGACCATCTGGGTTTTCATCTTAAAACACAGAATTTGAAGGTGCTCCAATTGCACTCTTCATGATAATGTAACAAGTTTCGGGGCCAGTCTTGTTTAATAGCTTTATTGATGATCTGGATGAGGAGATTGGGGGCACCCTCAATAAGTTTACAGAAGACATCAAATTGAGCAGGAGTGTTGATCTGCTTGAGGGTTGGAAGGCACTGCAGAGGGATCTGATCAGGCTGGTTCGATAGACTGAGGACAGTGGGATGAGGTTTAGAAATGACAAGTGCTGGGTCCTGCACTTGGGTCACAAAAACCCCAGGAAACACTATAGGCTGGGTGAAGAGTGTCTGGAAACTGCCTGGCATAAAGGGAGCTGGGGGTGCTAGTGGACAGATGGCTGAACATGAGCCAACAGAGTGCCCAGGTGACCAAGAAGGCCAACAGCATCCTGGCCTGTATTAGAAGCAGTGTGTCTAGCAGGAGTAGAGAAGTTATTGTGACCCTCTTTTCAGCACCAATGAGACTGCAGTTTGAACACTGAGTTAAGTTTGGGTGCTGCAGGATAAAAAAAGACATTGAGTTGCTGGAGCAAGTTCAGAGAAGGGTAATGAAACTGGTAAGGGATCTGGAGAAAATCTCTTATGAGGAGTGGCTGAGGGACCTGGGGTTGTTTGTTCTGGAGAAGAGGAGGCTGAGAGGAGACCTTACTGCTCTCTACAACTACCTAAAGGGAGATTGCAGTGAGGTGGGGGTTGGTCTCTTCTCCCAGGTGGCTAGTGGTAGGACAAGAGGAAAAGGGCCTAAGTTGGTGCAGGGGAGGTTTAGATTAGGTATTAGGAAAAATTTCTATACTGAGAGAGTGGTGATGCCTTGGAACAGGCAGCCCAGGGAGGTGGTGGAATCACCATCCCTGGAGGTATTTTAAGAATGACTAGATGTGTCACTTCAGGACATGGTTCAGTGTTCCGGATAATATTTAGTAGATGGTTGGACTTGATGACCTTGAAGGTCATTTCCAACCTCAATGATTCTCTGATTCTATAAGGAATTAATTTATTTCTTGCCTTCACTGCAAAACCAAATAAGAAAAGGGAAGGAAGAAACCTGCGTTTTCAGTGTAAAGGTAGAAACAAGTAAAACCTTTCTAGATGCTTGAAAAATGTGTTTAATTTTCTTTTTAAAGGCATTATTGATTCACCTGTTTCCCTAGGTTTCATCTGGGAATAGGACAGATGGTGTCACAGAAACATTAAGACATCTTTTTTTGTTATATTTACTGTTTATTCCTCTCTAACCCGAAACCTAAGTCTATGTCTGGTGTATTACTGCTTTTACCAATGTAAAGTTTGTGGCTGACAAGTGTTATTATCCTTATTTTGAATATAGGAAGTTGGATAGCTGAGGGTTTAAATCATTTGTATAAGGTCATGTAGAAAAGCTTGAGAAGAGACTCAGGTCTCCGAAATCCAGCTAACCTCTTAACACTTGAGTTGCTGGTTTTTCACTCTATTTTAGAAAAGGGTACTTGGGAGAATCAAGGTCTCAATCTCTCTGAGCCTGAGACATAACTTCTGTGGAGTTTTTGAGACAAGTCTGTCAAAATATTGGGGTGAAGCTCTAATCAATCAATCCATATCATCAAGGGATTGTAGATGCAGTGTGAAGGGAAGAGGGATGATAAGAAAGGGATAATCTCATCTAAGTCTCTCTAGAAGTTTTACATTAGTCATTCAATAATCCTGTCTTTGTCTGTGATCAATGGCTATAAATACATGTCTAAAGGGCAGTTTGATTTGTCTTAAAATATGGATCTAATGCTGGTACAACTTCCTTTCAAGGAGCCTTTCATTGATATCTATAAAGGAGACTTGGACAAGTAGGTTGGATTAATTATCTAACACTTAGATGGCTGAAGTTAGTCAAGGTAAATGTTATCCATAAGTAAATCAACAGGTTTTTATGTATCTGGGTTCCTAAAGTCACTTCTGTTATCTGAGAGATATATTTCAACTCCATCCTCACCTGGAGTACTGCATCCAGTTCTGGAGTCCTCAACACGGGAAAGACATGGACCTGATGGAGTGGGTCCAGAGAAGGGCCAAAAGATGATCTGGGGGCTGAAACACCTCTCCTACAAAGACAGGCTGAAGGAGCTGGGGTTGTTCAGCCTGGAGAAGAGAAGGCTCTGGGGAGATCTTATAGCCACCTTCCAGTTCCTGAAGGGGCTACAGGAAGGCTGGAGAGGGGCTCTAGTGAAAGGATGAGGGGTAATGGGTTTAAATTAGAGAAGAATAGATTTAGACTGGATATCAGGAAGAAGTTTTTCACCTTGAGGGTGGTAGAACAGTGGAACAGGCTCCCCAGGGAGGTGGTTGAGGCTCCATCCCTGGAGATATTCAAGGTGAGGTTGGCCAAGGCTCTGAGCAGCCTGGTCTAGTTGAGGGTGTCCCTGCTCACTGCAGGGGGGCTGGACTAGATGACCTTTGGAAGTCCCTTGCAGCCCTAGCCATTCTATGATACTATGTTCCTCTGAGCCCTGGATGAAGTGCTCCTTGGGTTTAGCACCTCCATTCCTCCCTCTGGACATACACAGAACATATGTACCAACATGTGTGGAAAATATGTATGAAATTATGCCTGGTTTATATCATTTCTGAAAGGCAGTTTATGGCTAATGTGTGGCTGTTTGCATGTGTGCACACATGTTCATGTGACTTATACCACTACTAGTGGATGCTCACCTTGTTTCCTACCAGGACTAAAAATCTCTTTTCAACTCCCAGCCCTGATTGATCTGGACAATGAATATGAACCCCTCTCCCCTAAGGGAATCCCCTAACCAGGGAAGAGCTGAGAAATGAGACACTCATCTGTTTCCCTCCTGCGTACACAACTAGGTATCTGTTGATTAATTGAGTCAAAACAGACAGATCACAACTTCTCATCATGGTTCTGTGGGCATTCAGCTTTATTGTGGGAACATGCACAAGTCTTTGTTCCAATGAATATTGCATTATTTATCAAGAGTGGAACATCTTTATTAGAAGTGACTCACCATAGAAACTCCCTTTGGTCCAGAATTAGGCATCTAAATGCCTTGGATGCATGGGAGCATACTACCCCCATCCTTCCCTGCATCTCCGAAGGCTCTCTTGGTGTCTGCCCACTCAGTATAGATGCTGCTCAGACCTGGGGATTTTATAAGACAGAAACATGCCTGTAAAGGATGTTGCAATGCTCAGCTTGGCAATGTATTTGCCCTTTGGGGATTAAGTCGTAATAGTTCAGCAACATTAGGAAAAAAAAGAAGACGAAAAAATCAAAGGTATTTATCCTACCTGACTTAGGTGAACTGTGAAATTATATTGAAAGGGTAGGATTAATCTCTCCTAAATTCACCTCCCTGAAAGTTGGGTGTTTAGTCTGAGTTAGTCCTTTTGGCTTTGTCTGTCTGTGTCTCATTCAGGTGGTGAGAAGGGCATGTATGGAGTGAGTCACACCAGTTTAAATCAGGTGTCTTAGGCAGTGGGAAGGCATTACCCTCTGGAGTTTTTGAATACCACTTCATACCACTGAGAGCAGAGGGGTCTTACATAACCAGATTAGACAAGATACCTGGGAATAGCTAAAGAGGAAATCAAGGCAGCACTCAAATCGCAAGGGTTATACTGAAGTCATAGGGGAGAAAATAAATTGTTCAATATGTAACACAGTGGCACGCATATTGAAGTCACAGCTCCTGCACATGAAAAGGACTAATCTATACAGATTAAAGTTACAATACTCTGTTGAGCCTGCCTGAAAAAAAAAAGAAAAAAAAAAAAGAAAAAAAAAAAAGGAGCAGGATAGAAAAAACATAAAAGAGTGAAAATATGAATCCTTGCTCTTAATCAGACTGTCAGGCTAGAATATTATTTTCTTACTTTAAATTGCTGTTTCTTAGCTGGTTTCCCTCTCCTACCAGAAAACAATATTGAGTCTCATATAATATCAAACTCTCTGAATCTGGAAGTGATCAGGAAAGGTGGTTTGTTTTTTTAAAGGAAAAATAAATCTCAGATTGTTTGTGTGAGACTGTGAATATTTATGTACTGTTCCCCTTTTTCCCTCATTGCGTATTTCACCAAGTTCATTTGCGTGTGTTACAGGATAAATCTTACAGGAGGGCAATGGAAGAAAGCAGTAAAAAGGGAAAGCATCAATCAGTGATCCAGGGTAGCAGCAGGAATCGTTGTTCATTTTTGTACATGGATCATTGTTTGTTGAACTTGCCTGGGCCAGACAATTAAGAAATTGTAGTTCTGCCAAGGTCAGTCTCAGGTAGTTTCAGATGAAGGCTACAAAAGCCATTATGTTGCTGGACTTCAATGACTTTGAAACCTTGTTGTCACTGTGCCTTCTGTGGTATTCACTTAGTAAGAGGGCCACGTGTATTTTACTTCAGCTTGGAGAAAATATTTTGTGACAAATTGTTTATTTGACAAAAAATGCCATGGGTGGTGTGAGTAACTTGAATTATTGGCAATGTGGGTTGAATTTGGAAAATAATTATTTATTTTGAAAAGTAAAAGTATTTTCTCTTGAAATTTTAGAAACAAAAGTTTATTCCCCTTTTAAATTTGGAAATTACTTGTTATTTTTTAAGATTATGAACATTTAAAAAGTTATGTGAAAATTTATGTCTAAGGCACAAGTTACTTAACCAACCATCCCAAAACATGCCTTTCTTTTTGGTTTCATGTTTGTTTGGAAATCTTATGGCAATTTGCTTTAAGTTTGTTTTTAAAAGTGAACAAGTTTTTATCTCTTTTATTGTAAAAAAAAATAGTATTTCTGTTTATCCAAATAATCAATTGTTTTTACTGCTCTTATTGGGTCCTCTATGCTTTGCATTTCTTCCCATAATAACTCTCAAGTAAAATCCTTATCCTGCGACTGGTTCCACTCAGACACATAAAACAGGAGTCATCTCACCTAATTTTAGCTATTTTAAATTTAGGTAACCAGTCTGCCTGTGAGAGAGGAAAAGAGAGAGAGAGGCTTCTCTGGTGGTAATTCAGCTTTTCCTAGGCTACTATTTTAGGATGGAATGATTTGCCTTCCAGTGGCTCCTTCAGGCCACAGAGATTGGTGTTTATGTGCTTTGTCTGCTTTGCTATTTCTCCTCGTCCCAGCACTAAACAAGGAAGGAAATATTTGGAGTTGAAGGAGGGGGAAGAAGAGTCCTTGTCTGACCCCTGCAAATGTTGTGGGTGTGGGCAGCCTGAATCAGTTTTACTTTTTCCAAACCATTTTTCTTTTACTACTTTCTAGTTACTTTCCATTTTGGTTCAGCCTTATTTGACCCACAGAAAACAGAGATGGAAACAACTGATCATGCTGGAAGTTTTATGGCCGGTATTATTTAGGAGGTCAGATTAACTGACTCTAATAGTCCCTTTTAGCTTTAAAAACTGATGAAGAAATCCTAACCCCACTGAAGACAACAGCAAATCTTCCATGGGCTTTGGAATGGCCAAAATTTCACCCTGGATGCCTAGTGATGAATCTTTGTCACCTGGCCCTCCTCTTGACTTTCTGGATTGATCCATGCATTACATTTTCCAATGTTGTGTTCAGTTGTGGTGTAAGTACTTCAAGACACAAAGGTTTCTCTTCGTCCCCTGGAAATAGTTGCACAGGCTAATAGTTTAAGGAAGTTTTTGCTTGAAGAGTTGAGTAACAGAGCCAAAGTCTGTTCTTGGTTGAACTGGAGTAAATACAGAATCGCTTGTTGACAATGACTCCCCTCTTATGTTGGTGCAACGAGAGCACAATTTTGTCAATTATTAACTTTTGTTACATTATTTGTATTTCTGTGCATGTCAGGATTTGTTAATCTTATTGTTCAACATCAAGTAACCTTTTGCTGAAAATAGAGCGTCATTGTGAATTAGGTATCATCAGCTAAATTGAACCTCACCCTGTGTATTTGACAGATGGTAATTCATTCATTAAGTGTTCTGTGGTTGCTTTGAGGTTGGAAAGTGCTATTTTTCTGGCTTCTAACTCATAATTCTTAAGTAAAGTTGTATAAAAGCGTAGTTTTGAAGAGAGAAGGAAATACTGCTGGGTTTTTTTTTAAGTAATATTGTTGTTTACTATTGGCAGGATAGCCCAGGACACACTACTGAAGGGTAAGGGAGATGGTTCCATCATGGATTTTGCATATACACAGATAGAACTTACTGGAATTTGAAGTTATATTGAATGGTGGTGGCAATACAATGGAGATACCTTCGTGCTTGGGGATCTCACTGTCCAGAAAGGTCATTTCCAGGAGTTCAGGCATTACAACTCTTGAAATGGGTAACCTGATGACAGGGTTCCTCTTGCAAAGCTGGTCACATTTGGGACCTCTAACTTCATACTGGAAGTCTGCAGGGAGGGGTAGCAATTGGAGGTAGAAATTTCAAAAGCAGCACAGAGCCACATTCTCAGTCATAGTTCCACTTGGAGTTGCAATATTAAATCCCCCACCCTGACATTGCCAAGGCAATGCAAGGCTGATATTAGACACTTCAGGAAAACTTCTCCACACAGCTCATTTAGGGGTCACCTACACCAAGTGTAGAAGAGATAACTCCAGTGACTACAGAGGAAGTTTAGTGTGTTTAATTCAAACCTACTAATTTAATTTACTCACTTCAGGGAAGATTAATCCTACCTATTGACTTGAAGTGGAGCCTCAGCTGTTATCAGTAAACCTATTTAGTTGTTTAATGATGTCTCCATCATTAAAGGGAATTTGCCAAGGGAATTAACTGCTTGGCCACTTCTGAAATTCGTTGTGGGTAGTACATTCACAAATGGGCAATTAGTCACATCTTTTTAAAGTCTTCCTTCACTCTAGTGCTGTGACTAGTATTTACAATAGCCCTGGCCTGGTAAGTGCCTGTTGTCCTTGATGTTCTCAGTGGATACCATGTGTAGAGACATCCATATTGTTATAAAATAGCCAGAGTATGAGAGGTTTAGAATTAAATCTGAGTTTTCCCAGTAATATGGATCCAAACAGCTCTTTCATTATCAAGAGTGCAAAAACATTCAGAGCTGTACAATATTGTGAGGAGGTTATTTCTTGGTCTCTGCATTTTTTTTCACCTTTCACATAATGCTTAAATATCATCTGGATAAGAGAGAAAATGAGAAAGTTAGGATTTCTGACTTTCACCTGTAGCGTGAGCATTCAGTTGTGATCCACTGAATGGAAAGAAAAACAGTTTGAGAGGAGAGCTGTACGGATTACTTGATACTCCACTGGTGGGGTTTCATCTGGTAGATCAGGGCTGACCACATTGAAGAGGCATTTGAAACTTGGTTTTCCACTTTCCAGGAAAATTTCTCACCTATACCACTAGTAAAATCACAGCATTTCTCCCCATCTTTTTTTTTTGTGAGAAACAAAAAACTCACCTGCTTTTGATTTCTGTTCTGGGTGGTCACTGGTGAATTCAAGCATAAGGTGGGTTCTCTACTCATACCATCGTTAGACACTTGTCTTCCTCTACGATATGGCACTTTCTTCAATATTTTTGAGACTTTTTTATACATCCTCCTACTTTGAGTGAGGATTTCCCTGAGCAACTCCTCAAGGAACATAAGACTTCAGATCATGTAAAGGAAACCGAATGTGTTAGGACACCTATAAAGTAGGATTTTCAACAGGGATATTTGCACATGGATTTCAAAAAAATGCCTTGAAAACCACCTCCAGGCTTTAAAAAACTGATCCCATGCACCTGAACTCCATTTGAAATGGCAGTTTTTGGATGTTAATGCTCTTAGCTTTTCATAATTCTGTCACTATTCAGTTGGAAGAAAGGCAGTTCTCCCTTGTTCACGACTCTATTTTCATGGTTGTTCTGAGAGCAGAAGAACTGTGATTAACTAAAGCCCTTCATGAGTAGTGATCCAGGTTTTGACTATCTGGATATGAGATGGACCTGACCAAGTGGTGATTTCACTTTGAGATGTCAGGATTCTGTGTTCCAGCAAAGCCTTTAAATTAGGTCACAGATATGTTGCACCCTGAGCATATGCTTATTTCTTGCCTAAATCTGTCATTTGCAAGGGCCAACTATGAATTCAGATAGATGTTTTTCCCACTGTCACAAATAGGCTTCATGCCAGGCATTGTTTTTCAGACAGCCATGACGCACTTTCTATCAGTAAGAGAAAAAAAAATCACAACACAACAACAACAAAAAAAGCATCCCTAATAACTTCCAGAAAAGTTAAATAAACACATCTCACCTGCTGCTCTTCATACATGAGCCTAACTGACCCCATGGGCTAGCACCAAGCATCTGATGTAGTGCTGATCCTGGAAATATTGCACAGATAACTCAGAGAACCAACATTCTTACTGGATGAAGGGGATACTGGAAAATGCTGAGTGTTAAACCAGTTCTTTAAAACCTGGATGAGCAAAATTGAATTAAATCACAGTCATTCAATTCCATCGTGTCTAAATGAATTCACTGTAAGAGGATGTAGTCTGAGGCTGACCAAGAGAAAGAGAACTATCTATTCAACAGGTGCTACAGGTCAAACCAAAAAGAGATTGCTAAATCTTTTGAGTGTTGCCACATGGGAGTATGTTACACGCTATGCAGTTATTACCCTTCAGTAGAAGTTGTGTGTTGGAGCTGCAGCTGCAGACAATTAAAGGCACCACTGCCAGCCTCTGACAGCAGAATGTCAGTGTCAAAATTCAATGTGAATTGATTAAATAAGGGATGGCAACACTTTTGTTTTATGGATGGCAGCACTTCAGTCGCTTTAGATGCTCTGCTTTCAGAAATAAAATTCTTTCCCTCCCTGCTATGTTTGTTGGGGTGTTTTCAGTTGGATCGCAGTCATTTCTCCAGTCAATCAATTAAGCCAGGATTTGCCACTGTGTCTAAGAGTCAGCCACAAAAGAGTTGGTATGGTTCCCTGGTGCTTGGCCAAGTGGCTTCAGTGGGAGCAAGACATCAGGCAGCTTAATCTGACTTCCACCACTGGCACAAGGTTTAATGGATGTTAGGGCAGCAGAGAAATCATGTTCTGTGGTGTTCAGCTCCTGCTCTCTCAACGGCCCCGTACACGCCGCCTTTCTCTCCGTGCCAAAAACACAGGGGTGGCTGACAGCAGAGCCAGCAGAGCTACCTGTGCCAGCAAGCTACTCTACACAGGGTGATTGCTGCAGCCTTTTGAAGCTTGTGTTGTGCTCCATAAATATATTTATCTCCATAGGCCTTGCAGTGCTACACTGTCTGAGTAAACGATGCATTGCGTAGTCTCTCCTAAGTTAAATGGCAGTAAGTTACTCAGAGACATAAGATTTTACAGGATTATGCCTTAAATGCTGACTCCAGGCCAGATCTGCAGCAGGTATAAATCACTGCAGGTAATTTTCACCAGCTGAAATTCTGGCTCTAAGCCCATGAGTCATGTTGTTATTTTTTCACATTGTAAATTCTTGCTGTTTTTTATTTATATTGCTTTAGCACTTTGGGGCACTTGTCAAGGGCTAGGACCCCATTGTGCTTATCACCCTTCAACCAGAGATGCAAAAGACCCTTCTTGCCCCAGATTATTTGCAGGTTTAATAACATGTAAATCTGTGTATGGTCATTCAGCTTCCTCTAAGTGCATTACTACAATCAAGGTTTTTTGTTGTTATCCTGCCAGTAAAGCATAAGAACACAAAATCTGCCCCTGGCTTGATATTTCTAAGTAAAAAAATGTTCACTCTGCAGTGTATTATGTCTAAGTAGCATTTCAAGACTGGAATTTGTTGGAGCCAACAGCAATATGGGTCATGGTCTTTAGTAATTGAAGTGAGAGATCCAAAAACTCTTCTTCATTCTGACACTTTATTTGAGACACATCAAAAAGAGAATTTGCACCTTAGCTGAACCTGAAGTGAGGGTAATCTTAACAGTGGCTGAAAAGCTCATCTCTTGTGTAGGCTTGTACTTAGTTATTGTTATATTGCCTTCATTTCAATTGTAGCATTATCTTCCAGCTCCAAAGACCTCTGCTTAGCATCTTTGGAATTTACTATTGCTTTTAGTTACTCTGGAAGGGGTTTAAAAGTAGTAAAACTATAACTTCTTAGAGACTAAGTAATGCTAGAAAATTCTGTTTCATTACAGTCCTACTTGGCTGCCTATAAAAATAAAGTAGTAGGATGTGGGACTCCAGTTACTGTGAGATGGCCTTAATGGATGAGAAGAATATTATAGGGCATATGTGTTTTATTTGTCTATCATACTGACAAGATTATTTTCATTATGACTTTCACTGTTTGGTTTTTGGTTGTTTTGGGGGTTTTGGGTGGGGTTTTTTTTGGTGGGTTTTTTTTTGGTGTTTTGGTGGGGGTTTTTTTCTGTGCTAATCAGGAGAAGACACAGTTTTCTATGTCCCCTTTTACCATTGCAGGATGAACTTCACCCTCAGGCAGACCTTACTGGGTTACTTTGTCATCAGATTGTGTAGGCATTGGAGCAGAAATTTAACAACAAAGAAATGGTGCTTGGTTGTTTGTTTTTTTTTCTAGCTACTACCATGGCCATCAATGAGTTTGTCTAAATAACTGTTACTCTGTCCTACTCACTTATCCATTTGTTTTTGTCAAAGCTCTTGAAAAAGGCTTGGTGAAGGCTCTGAAGAAGCTGGATGACTATCTGAGAACCCCTCTGCCAGAGGAGATTGATGCAAACAGCACCGAGGAGGAGAAAGTGTCTAAACGCAAGTTTCTGGATGGAGATGACCTGACTCTTGCTGACTGCAACCTTCTGCCCAAACTCCATGTTGTCAAGGTAAAAGATGTCAAATGATGGTCAAGAAAGCCTGTAAAAGATTGACCAGCTCTGACAGCCATGAGCTAAAACCAATGTATTTTCAGCAGAGGAAACTTAAGTTCTAAAAGAGCAGAGTTCAAAGTACACTTTTGCTCCTCAGTATTTCCTACAGGTTAACTTAAGCAACTTTGTATTTAATACATGGGGAAATTGTCTATTACTAATTAGTGTCAAAGACATTATTTGGATCTAGGTATCCCATCTCTTTATTTTTACTGCTGCTGCAAGTAACAGCATATTTAATATTAATTAGTTTCCATTATTCTTAAGAGAGATGTCAAAACTTTAGTCAATTCCCACTCCACTTGTAACTTAAGAGCAGCAGTCCATCTTTTACAAGATTATTTGTTCCATCTGGTATTTCACACAGAGAAGTTAACAAATCAAAGTCACTACTGAGATCAAGTATTTAAGATGTACAATGGTTGATGGTACATCATCTTGACTTCTAAATGTTGCATTTATTTAATTTATCAGACCTTAACAAGCAGGAAGGCTTGGAATTAAAGTCAAGTCATGCATCTAACTTGGCTCCATGAGCCAAAACATAAACCATGCCTAGAAGCTGATTATACACATTAAGAAAAAAAACAAACCAATAATAATAATTAAAAAATAGTGTGTAAGTCACCAGGTAAGAAATGTGATATTATCCTCACAAGTTTAGCTCTTCTCTTTCTCATCTTCATTGGTATTAGAGTCAGACAATGCAAAATGAATGTGTGGCCTCTTACTGGTTCCTGTCCACTTCTTGTGATGAAATGAAAGATGTCAGAAGATAATTAAAATCTTTCTCAGGCAAGCATAGCCATAGGTTATTGACTAAAAGCATTTCACAGATGGAAGAAAAGGGTAAATTATTAAAACTTTTAAATTTGATGGAAGTTGTGCACTGCAAATTGTGAAAATCTTAAGTTGCCCAGCAGGTTTTATCTTCCCCATGTGTGTATGAAGCATCACTGAAGGAAGGGATGCTTAATTAAATTCAGTTTAGGACAGGATTTTGACTTGCAAATACCAAATGGGTCCTGGTAATAAAAACAAATCACAGTCATTTCTGAGAACATGACTGTCCTAAGAAATCTGAGATGGAAAACAGCTCTACCACGTGCTTTAAAAATAAAGGGGAACTTTGTGGCACATATGTATGTAATTTATGATCAGGAACAATTTTATACTGTCAGAAAAATTAGAGATTGGAAGCACTCATTAAATCAGCTAATCCGTCCCTTCCTATCAGCTAGTTCTTTCTGTCACCACAGGATTATTCTATATAGTATATTCTTACAGAAATACTGAAATATCCCAATCCAGCAAGCTACTTAACCAAGCAACTACCTTTAAGCACAGATTAGTCCCATCGACTTGAATGGGACTATACAGGTGCTTAAAATTAAGTGTGCACTTAACTATTTTTCCCAAATAAGGGCCTGAGTGTTTTTAGAAATAGAAAATTTCCCTTGATAGACAATTTCCTAGTCTAACAAGTCTTGAAATAACCATTTTCTCTCCCAGTTTATCCTAAGACTCCTGTTTCTAATGTCTGCTAAATCATCTTGGTTTTTCAATCATGGTACCCATACCACCCTAAATTTTTCCTTTGCATGAACACGGCGACAGCCTTCCAACAGCTGTAGATGGTTACATCCTCTGACAACCCTGGGCAGGCAAAAAAAATTGCATTTATTAGAAATAGAAATACAGTATATATAAAACATAATACATTAAATATTAATGTAATAGTTAATATGAAAGTATGTTCTATATAGTTGTTACTAATGCTTTTCCCTTAAAACTATCTTCTTTTTGTGATTCAGCTAACCAGCTCTTATCTGCCGTTTCAGTTTCAAGTGATGTATCAAGAACTTGTAAAAACCACCAAAACCCAATATGGTCAGATTAATGAAATCCAGCTACCACAGAAGCTGTAATTTGTTAACAGTAGCCAGGCCATTGATTCAGAGTGTCCTCAGGCCAAGGAGCATCCTTGCAAGACAGGGGCAACTAACAGTCACTTTTTGGGCTTTTCTATCATAAGCCCCTGAGTGTCCAAGTGTTTCCTTTGCTATTAATTATGTGACAAGAAAGAGAAAGATGCTCTCTAAAAAGGAACCTGGAGAACTATCACCAGCAAGATGCTTCCCCCCCTCCTCTTTTGTCTTTGGTTTAGATTGTCACAAAGAAATACCGCAACTTTGAGATCCCAGCAGAGATGACGGGGCTGTGGCGGTACCTGAAGAACGCGTATGCCAGGGATGAATTCACCAACACCTGTGCAGCAGACAAAGAAATTGAGCAAGCCTACGCAGACGTGGCCAAAAGGCTCAGCAAGTCCTAACTGACCTCAGCAGTGGCTCAGTATCCCCTTTTAGAGACTCTTCTCCTTGTTGCCTTAAGATATACTTTATCATTATGCTATCTGGTTGGCATCCCTATGACTTTGCCTGTTCAAGTGTATCGATCAGGGACAAATCTGCTTCTCCCTGGAGAAAAGAGAAGGCAGTTCTAGTGTGGGAGGTGGAGAACCTTTGAAACCTGTGCTTAAGATCTGGCTCAACTAGTGTTATTTGCAATCAGTATTGGAAATGAGTCCACTTTACTAGTTTTTTGTTTCATGTTAGGGGTATATCACCACCTCTATTTGGAGTTTTAAAAATAGGAGATTAGCTGAAATGTCAAGAGACTTAAGAACATCTAGAACTGCTCTTCTGTAGGTTATTTCAAGGATGCTTTTTCCCCTAGTGCTATTGAGAACCCTGAGGCAGGAGCAAACTATGAGAGGGTGAAAAAAGGAGTTTGACCCTAAAGGAGAAATGCTCTTAGCAGCTATACTTTAAAAACTCTCTGAATACGTATTCTGTTTTAGCAGGCCCAAGAGTTTATAGGGTATTTATTTTTAACTTGGCAAAAGAGGGGGAAGCCTGAGTGAATATGTCAGACTTGCAGATGCTACTTTGCATAAAATTTGCATGATGCTGCTGGATCCGAATGTTTAAAGTGAAAGAATGAATGAGCAATTGAGCAGGCAGCCCTTGGAAGAGTGGAGAGCCAGTGCCAAAATGCCCAGTGGATTTGCTAAGTTGGTAGAGACACGCAGACGTAGCAATAGCAGGGGCAGCATGTTGACTGACTCCAGTGAGGAGAGGGAATTGGCAGAGCTATCCAAACCACGCAGGATATTGTCGTCTTGACTGTATGGCTGCCAGTTCCTTTACAATTGCTATCTTGGGAAACTTGGATAGGCAGGAGAAAGCTGTTGCTACACACAGATTCCAGGCAGGGGAAGAGCTTTCTTCGCGTCAGTCTCCAGATGGGTCACTTTCAAGCACTCATCATCTCACCCCGGGAGAAGTTTGCTCTGAGAGCCTCGGAAAGGGCAGGCTAAAACAAAGGCAGGAATATCTGCAGGCAGGAACTCAGCAAGTATGTTAGCAGAAATCCATGCATGGCACCTTAGTCCTGCTCCTCCACGGTTTACCAATCCAGGTTATATGATTCTAAATTAGGATTGTTTGCTAAAAGTGATTATTTTGTTCTATTTGTAGCGTCTGCCTGGCACAAATTGCTTTATACTAGTGATTATTTGCACATTACTTTATTAAATTCAGAATGACAGCTCTTTTCCATGAAACTCTCATGCCTTCATATGTACAGCAGTGCACATGGCTCTCAGTTTTCAATTTGAGGGAATCTATCACAGTTTTCAGAGATAAAATAAAGCTAACCTGTAACCCAACGTGGCTCCATTTCTGAAAAGAGCTACAGAGAGCTGGACTGATTTGAGAGGAACCCCAAACTGGTGAGCTGTGACAGGGGAACCTCGCAGCAGGCATGTTTGTGGCCAGAGGGCTGGAGGACTGGAGACAGCATGGAAAGCCAGCCTCTGCCTTGTGATGCTGATGACAATCTGAAACCATCCTCTTGCTTTGGTGGGACTACTCCACTTTTCACACTAACCCAGCTGGGAGCAGAATGTTGCTCATTGACTGTGAAGATAGTTTGTGGCTGACTATTGTTTTGTGTGCAACAGTCAATTTGTTCTGAATTTTCAAAACCATGGAAGAAAATCCATGAACTCCCAAGTCTTCTCCTAGGATGGGCAGTTTTAACAATGGCTAGACTGGGGGGCAAAGGCTCGTACTCTTTAAAAATATTGCTGAGAAATCAATTGGCTCAGAGATCACTAATAGCAGCCAGAAAAATTTAATGAGATTAGAAGTGTCTGCACAAGCACATGTGGCTTGTTAAAAATATTTCTTCATGAGATGGGAATTATATGTGATTTTTTAAATCTTTTTTTTTCCAAATTATAGTAGTTATTTTAGTTATTTATCTATTTATTTATTTATTTTAATTGAATCAGTCCTTTCTGTCTGTCTTTCTGGTTTTGTTTTCACTCAGCACACCGGTCAAGATGGCTCAGTCTATTTAGCAAAGTGTTATTGCCAATGCTCTGCAAATTCATTTCTAGTTAAAAGTCTCCTAGCAGATTTTTTTTAACCGTCAGTATGATTTGGCTAGCTGCATGCTGATCAACAGAATCTACTTTTTTTTTTTTTTTTTCTCAGTTGTCTTTTTCCATGTTTGTACTTCAATTAGTGGCTTTGCTTAAACAAAGTGGCAGTTAATCTTGGAATAAAGTCACAGAGGCAGATGCAGGTTCTTCCTCCATATTTATTATATTTAGCTCCTTAAAGAAGATTCTCCAAACATGCAGCAGATCTCAGGCAGGGTAAGTGAACCAGTTCAGGGCTTTGACCTGGTTTCTGTCTCTGAATCTTCACTAATTAGCTGAAACCTGTGGTTCTGAAATGGTCAAATATGTCTTTCTTTAGTTTTGCTAGAAGAAGGATAAATCACAATCAGTTGATCTTGGTGAATTCAAATTGCATCTGGTTTTGGTTGGTTTGGGTTTTTTTTCTTTATTTTCTTTCTTTTTTTTTTAATGTATAAAAATTGTTAAGACTTATACCAAAAAGAAAATGAGTTGTTAGTACAATGGGCTTTTTAAGATGATTTGCATAATCCTGAAATCTTTTTAGGGTTTAATTATAAAATCTGAAAATCCCCAATCTACCTGTCTTTTAATTAATAATAATGAAACTTAAATATCTTCATTTTTTAGCAATACCCCTCAAAAATCTACATAAAATCTCTTGATGAATATGAGAAAAAAAAAGAGAAAAATGAAAGTTTTCAACTACAATGCTTGTTCTGTCTGAGTTCATGTCTCACTTTGCATCCTAACTTTGCATTTTACTCATAACTTTATTATAGGCTGATCCAAGATTTTGGACAGGTTCAGGCATTCCCTGACCTTTGTTTGGGTTTGAAATCCAAGCTCTTGTTTTCAGATCTGTAACTTTCACTCACCTTTGTACTTTTTGGCTTTAGCCATAGTCAGAAGCAGGAAATACTGGAAATCCTACATAGAAAAGTGTTTTGCTAAGGTTTTGAGCTCAGTTCTCAAGACTCAGGATCCATCACCAGTGCGATTTTAAAGGGCTCCAGACTCCTTTAGGCAGGGTATTTTTTGGTGACCTTGTATTGTATTTAGAATTATAAGTAATAAATATTAATCATACAGGATTGTATATCTACATTGGCAGAGCAGCCTTTCTGAAAAGAATCTAAGTGACAAGACAGACATTGCAGATTTACAATAACTTTGTTCATAAATTTTTTTGCAAGATGTAAAGAAAGACATAGTGCAGAGGGGGAAGAAGCCAACAATGTGGATTTAATCATCTACATTTCAGAAATGCAGACCAAATGTCTGTAAAGATGTCCATTTCATCCAAACATTTCTTAGATATTTATTTCAAAGCTCCCTGTTCAGTCAATCCGACACTCCATTCATATTGGATCTAATATTGATTTTTCTATTAGAAGACCTAGAGGATCTAATATTGATTTTTCTATTAGAAGACCTAGAGGATCCCATATGTTAGTTACTCCTATTTTCTGTTAGACTGAATTTGCCAAGAGGCCATCTTGCTGTGCAGGTAAGACTAAGGAAGACTCTGTTTCAAGGCTATTTAAAAGAGAGCTTCTGACAAGCATCTTTTTCCAATAGAAAAACCATGTAATGATGTTGCTTTGTCAGGACTAGGGTGGAATAGAGAGCTAGAGGTTACCAGCTCTTCTCCTGTGTTCAGCTGAAAGGCCACTGCTAGTGAGGAGTGACAGTCTGTATCACAAAGAAACTAAATATCTTTGTTTCCTACAAGAAAGGTCAGCTGAATGGCACCTAGCATGTATTTTGAATATATATTTATTTTATTTTTACCCCTAGACACCTTTCCTCTTCTCTTATCCCTGCTCAAAGTCATCACTGAGTTAGCCATAACTGTTCTGGTGCTTCCTCAGTGCTAAGTCACAGGGTGGTCATGGAAGGGCAGATGGAGAACCATGGCTTAGCACAACCCATTTGTCTTGTGGACTGAAGTCCAAAGGCCACTGCCTGCATCACTGTTCCTCCACTGAGCCAGCAGCAAAGGTGAGAAGCAAATAAAGTTTATTTTCTGCAGTGACCAAATTAGCCTAATTATCAGAGTTTAAGGTATTGAAAAAATAGTGGGGAAATCCCACTGATATAAAGCCCCAGAAACACAAGGAAAAATTCACTTTATAAAAAGAATTGGTGTTTCAAAGAAAAAAATAACACACAGTATTTCTGTCCTGTTTCATGTTTATTCTTTTAATGATTGGGAAGTTTGCTTTTGTATTATTCTTCTGCTAGATATATTAATTTTATTTAATTGCTTTTGATGTTAAGAAATATTTTTCTACTAAGTTTTTGCCTTTCTGCTGAATCTTTCATCTCTTCATTAATTTTGATGTCTGCAACAACCTAGTAATTCCAGAGGAGTCAGGAAAGCTGTGAAGCTTATACTTGTTGAGAAGTTGAAGGAGGTAATGATTTTTTTTTTTTTTTTTTTTAGGAAACAGTATTAAAAGCTTTTTTAAAAATGTGTCTTTTCATCTGGGATACTTTAACAAAGAATGATAGACTGTTTAGTCTGGACTGTGATTTTTAGCACAGATCAGCCACCATGTTTAAGACAGCTTTGCCCAAAGATTTTTCCAGCATACATAGAGATGTTCACTCTGAGTCACAAAATTTCACATTTCCTTGGTCAGGAGAGATCTAATGTATTTTATTGGCACTGACATATGACAGTACATGGACACAGTGCTAGGTAGTGAAAAGAGAGGTCCTGTTCCCCTCTGAGAATGAGGGGTAACAGTTTCAAACTGAAAGAGGGTAGATTTAGATATCAGGAATTAATTCTTTACTGCGATGGTGGTGGAACATTGGAACAGGTTGCCCAGAGAAGTTGTGGATAACCTACCATTCTAAGTGGTCAATGCCAAGTTGGATGGGACTTTGAGCAACCTGATGCAGGGGGAGATGAAACAAGATGATCTTTGAAGTCCTATCCAACCCAAACTGTTCTGTGATTCTCTTCCCTTCTAGCTCAGGTGCAGAGAAAGCAGAAAGTATAGATCTGATTTCTTTCCTTGCCCTACATCCTAAGCAATACTCCAGCCCTACGAAAGCATAGAAACCTTGTCCAATCATGTTTTTCAAAGCTTGATCAGTCCATATTTTAATGTGTGACATAAAGGTCTGAAGCTCCCCATGTAGCTCCTCAAGCACTCACCATGCAGCACTGCAGGAATCATCTGTGCCTCAGAGACCACAGCAATTGTATTATTCCTCCATTTTGCCCCAGATAATTCCCCTTTCACCACTTATTGGAGAGATGCTAAAGCTGAAGTTACTCCGGAGGATGCATTTGAATGTGGTGCATTTTGAGCTGTGCTCATCACCTAACCAGCTCTGGATGATGACATTGTCACAGCTCAGCAGGTCACATTGGAGGAGTAGCACTTGGGTAGGAAACACTGAAGCTGCTCAGACAGTGATGGTGCAACCATGATGAAAGGTTTCAGTGCCACCTTTTCTCCAGCCTGTTTCTCTAGGTGAAGTGTGTTAGCAGCTCAGCTGAGGCCATGATCCAGTGCTAATGAGCATTTCTAGCTTGCAGCAAGTGAATAGAGACTGCTCATCTGTTTAATGTTCAACATGTGCTTGCCTGCTTGCCTGTTGCCTGGAGAGAGGCCTAAAAGTCATGACAGAAAAGCCTATATTAATGAAGACTATTATTATTGTTTTTAATCTGAAATCCAGTGGCAGAATTCCCAGTGGGGGAATTCCCAATAGGAATTCCCAGTAGAGCCCAAGGCTACGTAAGCATGAAGATATTTCAAATGTGAAGATGTCCTTAGAGAGCAGAAAACACTCAAGGAGAAAAGGAATCAGCAGTTATGTATAGGGTCTTATACAAGATGGACACCAGCTCAGACCCAGTGGAGGGATATCACCAGTGCTGTCAGACTCCATTCTGGTTTATCATGGGGAGGTTCAGAATGGAGCTGGAACCTGGCTGTGCTGGTAGTATAATGCCAAGTCATGTCCTGCTATATCTCCAACCACACTCCCTATGGTGGTATCCCACAATACAACGATGCCTGCATTGTGTCTGCCTCACTCTTATTATGAAATGCCTTGTGTAAAGAAAACTAAGAAGGGTGAGGAAATTTTATTTTTTTTTTAATATATACATGCACAGATTAAAAACAATCCAAGTATGTTTTAATGGTTCTCAACATGATACTGTCAATTCTCACCACAGGATGGAATTTGTTGGTGGAAATTAAATGAAATTAAATTAAAACAGAAAAGCTTGGCTATTGCTAATGGGTACTACTGGGAATCCTAAAAGCAGTTTGTGGTGTAGAACCATAGCAGGAGTGAACATCCTTTAATTTCCAGAATCACTTGAGTTTCACAGGGTCATTTCAGCCAGTTCTGCTGTACTGCTGAGAAGTTGTTCTTTCCCTGTCTCCTTGGGTCTATAAACTCTGAAGAATGTAGGAAATGGCTACGGGCACCACATTAATCTCTTTCTTTTTCACTATTTCACCCCACCCCCCCCTCATTAAATTAAGTACTTTAGTTTGGAAGTAAGTGATAAGTAACTAGAATTTGCAAACAGCAAACAGATTTCTGTACTTTTTCATTAAGGACATTTTTAAGAGCTTTTAGGAAATGAGAGCTTTTCCCCAGCTTTGGGAATAAACTATGGTATAGAATATATAGAGAAGTGTGATTCTGATTAAATAATTTAAGCAAGAAGATTACAGTTTGTCTTAAGGAGCATTCTTGGGACTAAGTAAACAGAATACTCCAGAAATTGCAATAGGGATTTCAGATTCAGTTCCAATCTCTGATGTTTTTGTTTTATTATTTTTTTAAAAGTGATTA
>JAOEGS010016000.1:98152-133682 GCA_025447755.1 Corythornis vintsioides | reverse complement strand
ATACACACTTCAGTTAACTGCATTATGTAATTCAATAGTCCTGTAAAGCATGTTGGGATGGAAGACGGTGTAAAGAGGAAAACTGATACTCTTGAAACAGCACCATTATTTCTGTGTCTTGGAATTTTTTCCTGCTGGAATAAACAAAAGCTGCACCATTTAGTTGTGAAGAAGCAGGATCTCAACCTCACAGATCCAGATAGCTTGGCCACCTTTGTGGAGGTGTCTTTTTGCCATTTGGGTGATTTGCCATTTGACTATCTGAATCTTGCAGTGGGCATGGTGCATTTCGGAAGGCGTCCAGGACCATCCTTGGGTGAACGGGTTGCGAAGGACCCCGGTGAATCCCCTGCTGTTATAAAATGAGATTAAGCCATCATGAGATGTGGACTGGCTAACCCTGATCCAGACACATTTGCCTGCAGCGCAGCCGCTAAATTGGTCTGACATCAGGAACCGCAGCGTAAGAGCTTGGCCTCAGAAGTGAGTCAAAGCAGCATCTTTGTCACCAGTCATTTTCTATTTATAATGACACAGATCTATTTTATAATCACGGGGAGGCACAACAGGAGTGTGCTTTGTTCTGCCTAAATCGCATTTCTCGTGCGGGTGCATTTAAACACAGCCCTTGGCCCCTTGCCGCACACCACACACACCCAAGGCGGGCGATTCTGGCACAACAATGCACACCCTGTCGTGCTTGAATGCTCAAAGAGTCCTGTGCTGCAGCAATAAACTCCTGCTAAATGGCTTAAAAATGTTCCCTTAAGTGTGCTGAGCTGCCACACTGCCTCAATTCTCATTTCCAATGCCATTTTTGTGTCTAAGCCTTGGGTTTCAAATAAACCACGAGTATATTGCGTTTAGTGATGGAAATTACTGAGCATTATTAACCAGAAGAAATCAGGGTGAAAAACCCCAAACCCCAACCTAACCCTCTTTCCTAGTGTAAAACTGACTGCATGTGCCCATGACTGTTTTCAGAGGCTGTGAATAAATCCTCAATAGCTGCCTGCTTTGATTTCTGGAGAATGGGTCCTCATCAGTGCAAATGCTCAGAGCTATGATGGTAACCCCTCCATTTTTTTATATTTTATTTAAAAAAGAAATAAAATAAAGGGTCTCACTCCATATTGTCTAGAAATATATGATCTAGCAATCAATAGGTTTATTTTTATAGTCTGTCTGTTTTCAGTTCTGAAGCCTGAAGATCAAAATCAAGTTGCATTGTGATATTTAAGGTGAACGGAAATGCTTTTTTATTTTCAAAACCCACTCATTTTCAAATCCTGATTCATTTGAGGCACAATCCTGGTTAATTAGAGAGTCTGAGGTTGAAAGAGAGAAATAAGAGTCCCCTGTACATGCTACTGTCCTTCCGCTGAGACAGGATAACAGGGACCAGTCTGGAAGTCCTAAGGGGTGTCTGGAAAATTTTCCATCTTCACTGTGGAAGCCACCTGTACAGACACCTGAATGATCCTGACATGGCTGCTTAAAAATGTCAATGACATTAAAAAGGAAAATCTGGGATGTGAAAAATGACTTGATGATCAGACATGGTACCTCTTCAGGGCATTATACAAACAAAAAATATCTCATTTGAAAGACACTGAAGTTTTTAGATACTGTCCAAGACCCAATTTCACGACTGGAGTTTGTCCTCCAGAATATAATTAATCTCAGCAATACCTAATGGCTGTTGGGATTGTTGCCACCTGAACTACTGGGGTAAATGCAAAATCAGGAACTCTTAAGGAGAAAGCAGGAATGGCTTTTAAATTTGGACCTGGTAACCTCCAAAGAAAAGACATTTGTTTGTAAACAACTATTTTATAGTGGTTGACAGTGAAAAGTAACTGTGTATCTCAGGGTCTTCATCAGAAAATAATGACAGTATAAATCCCTTTGAATACTGGTGAGTTTCTGCTGAGGCATGTCCTTTGTTAATGGGTAATTTTAGCTTAGACTGTAACCTTTGGGGCTAGGAACTGTATATTTCTTCTCTGTATGTGCAGCTCCTAACACAATAGGAGTCTGATTAGAGCCTGTGTGTGCTGCTTTAACTTTTCTAATATATAATAATAGGAAAAATATCATTAAAATGTCCTTGCTGTTCACCTTTAATATTTAGTGCAGTGATACTCTGTCAACTGTGAATAAAATTAATGTCCTTTTTGTATAATAGGTAGTATATTTTATTATTAAAGAAACAGTTAAATTTAGTTTTTAAAATAAAAAAAACCAACAACTATCTGCTCATTGTTTCATTTTAAGCTTTTGGATAAATAAACAAACCTTTCTTTTGTGTCCTTCAAATAAGTATGTGTAAAATGAAGAAATCCACATTTCTGAATTGGAGCTGTTTATAATCTTATACTTCAAGAGTGATTAACATCTGATAATTTGAATAAAAGTGGTTTATTTTCTCATTGGGTTATTCCTGAACTTTTGTATAATTTGTTATTTTTTTTTTATTTTAGTTTGGTTTGTTTTGTTTTTTTTTCAAGCAGGCAATGTTCCCTTGGTTGAGAGAAAAAACATGTGATCACAGCTTGAATACAGCTGTACTCATCACTACATCTAAAAACTGATGTCAGAGAAATAAAGGGAAAGACAGCAAGGACAAGTAAGCTACACCTGTGCTTGAGGAAGAAACATGACCAGGTTATAATTCATGCACTCTCCCCCAGATGTTGGTGCCATAAAGTTAGTGCAGCTGGTGGTACCATGTTGGCCTCAAGTCTCCAAAGCAGCGTGCAAGTGCAGCACACGGGATATGAGAACCTCTGTGGTTATAATACAGGTTGGGGTGAAATGGAGAATGATTATTCAGTATTTCTCATATCAGAGTTGATGTGTTCCTAATGAAATAATGAAGCAGCAAATTTAAAGCAAACAGAAAGATGTTGGAGTCCTTTTTTGGAGGATGTTGTAAAGATCAAAATGAATATGGGGTTCAAATAGGGATATGCTAACTTCATGAAGAACAGATCCATTAATGCTGTTAAACATAGAATTGTTTAGGTTGGAAAAGACCTTTAGGATCATTGAGTCCAACCATTAACCCAATACTGCCAAGTCACCACTAAACCCTGTCACTAAACACCACATCTACATGTCTTTTAAATACCTCCAGGGATACATGAACATTTGGAGGCAATTTCAGGGTCAAAAAGTCCCTAAATATCAGGGCTGAGAGAAGTTCCATGGAGCTGTAGGTTTCCACTTGCCTTATTTCTTATATTGCTTCTGCTGCAAGATGTAGGGCTGGGTGGCTTGGCTCTACAATGGCCTTTCTGATATTATAATACACAAATCTTAGGTACTGTAAATTTTTTCCAGCACAAAACTTTTAATTTAGCCTCTCCAAAGCGAACCACTTCCAGAGACACATGAGAGACAGAGTCCCTCTCACAGACACTCACCATCTATTTGAAATAACAAGAGTTCATCATCCAAGAGCTGCAACAGGAGAGGAACAAGTCGAAACTCTCAAAGTTTATATATCAATTTTTTTTATGGTCATCGAAGTCTGTACCCTTTGGGCCACATCTCTCTAGTACCACATCTCTCTTATGTCATACAAAAAATGACAACAGTTTCAAATTCTTCAATCCCAACCTGGTGTCAGCCTACAGTTTCTGCTGTAACTAGTGCTGAAATAGCTGTTTTGTTGACCAGAATCATAGATCTCCAGTATCTCAGCTGTTTGCTTTCTGACTAAGTTTTTATTGTGCAAGTACCCAGGTGCAGCTTCATAGCAGATGTGGTCTTTCCCTTTCTCTCTGATTGTGGCAGTGTGGAGGAAAACCAGAGCATCTGTAAAACTCACCACTGGAGGTAACAAAGAATGAGTAAATAAGAGATCCTCTTTTCACCCAGTTCATAAATAGTCCTGAATGGAGGTGCAGCTTTGTTGTTTGGTCACTCAGCTGCATGGACGCTGACCATGGCCAGCACTGCTGTCATTGACTGGAAACACTGCTGTGTGTTTTCTCATAGAAACCCACACCTTGCACAGCTCCACCATACCACTGCACTGCCAAAACTGCATGCATGAAACTGTGTTATCCTGATGAGCACCTGTGAGAGTGGCTGGTACTGAATGTTTCAAAAGGTGGTGGCAGGAACCACAGGTTTGTCATACTGGACACATAAAAAAAAAATAATAATTCCACACCAATGGTGTTTTTTTCAGTGTTTATTTCATTCAAAATAGTTAGCTATAGCTCTGGCTCTTCTCTCTCTTCAAAAAAACCCCAACCTGACACTTGTCTCAAGCTTTTTGGACACTGGTCTAGGTGTTTTTTTATGTTAGTGAGTGCATCAGAACCATTAGGCACTTTGTAAAAAAGAGAGGTTTCTCTGTGCGAGTTATTGTGATCACAGACCTGAATGATGACAAATGGGGTGAGAAACAACCTGGATCACTTTTCCTGCCTTTATTTTATCATTCCTTATGCATCTGAACAAGCCAAAGCTTTCCCCTTTCCATAGCCCTGCCTCTATGATGCTGGTCATTTTTTCAGTCATTCGGTTTCTGAAGGATCACTTCTACCCAGATAATCACTCTACCTGGTGGGGATTTGTACTGCTGTCTCTCCTTGCATGCCATGTGAAAAACAGTCCTCAGTGGGCTCCACGAGTTGCTGGCACCTCTTCCTTCAGAGATGAGGTGAGGGGAAGCTTTGTCAAGGAGGGTTTAGTTTGGTTTTTCTTTTTTATCTCAATACCTGCTGTAACATTCTACACATTCTCCTAGACACTCTGCAATCAGTCCAGTCTGCTTGAGACAAGAGTTTAGACATTTCAGGTGTCATCCATCCTTCATATCTCATGCCTGCCTTTCCTTTCATGAGTCCAGCAGATGCCTTTAATTGCCAGGCACTGCTCTTGGCTTTCCAAGAAGTAGCAGAGGAGCTATGGAGTCCCTCTGGCGAAGGATGAAACAAAGGGGCCCAGCAGTGTTATGACATTTTCTTGCACTGAATTGGCTTTGGGAAGAATGGTCTCTTTCCTCCCCTTAGATAAGCACAGAAATCTTAAGCAGATGCTTGCAAAACATCAAACAAATATATACTTAAAAAAAATAAATATAGGCTATACTCACATGCCCCATAATCTAGCCAATATTCAACCACCACTAACAGTATCTAGCCTGTCTCTGGTGAAGGCTGGAGGAAAAGGAAAAATCTGCAGTCTAGTCACTCCACAGCAGGACTGCAACTGGCTCCTCCAGCACCATCATCTCATGGCTGAACATAGCAATGCTAGGAGCTGGTGGCCAGTCTCTAAACTGCCCCGCTGTTCAGCTACTAGATGGAACAACAGCCCTTTGCTCTCTGTGCTCTGTGTACACTCCAGGGACTTCAATCAGTTTAAGTTTCTCCTTAAATCAGCATTGTGGAATCTGAAGGGGAATTTCATGCCATAGGGAAAAAGGTGCAGCAGTCTGGAAAGCCTAAATTGCCATAAATAAAAAGAAAGGTTGTTTTCTTTAGTGCTTAAGTAATCCTTATGCTTCTGGTTTCTAGGACAGAGATGATAATAAGGATGATTTCTTCTAGTTTCCTTGCACTGAAAGCTGTAGGTTTTGGGAAAAGCTGGATGGAAGTTTATTCATTGAGAAGTGTGAGGAAGAATTTATTGCAAGAAGTCCCCTTCCCTCAACCCTTTGTTAAAACAACATTAAACACCATTATCGGTGCCAAGGGAAGGACTTTAAAGGACCTGCTGGCATTCAGGTCACCCATGTAATCCTCATTCACCTCTTCGTGTGGACGAGTTGTGGTACCAGCTTTCATCAGCTAATGTACCACATCCTGCACAGGTCCTGCCCTGTTTGGTGCCCCGTAACAGATGATGCAATTTGTTTTCTTGGCAATATGTGGTGCAGTGTCTTCTTTATTCCTAATTCCTCAGTCTGTTAGGAAGCTCTTTAAAATGGTATCATGTGCTTTCTACAGCATCATCATTTTAAACTGCTTCACAAACATTCATGGGATCACTCCATGTATCCCTAAGGGAGACAGGAAGATGTTTCACAGCATTGGAACCAAGACAGAACTTCACAAATGAGTCTGCTCTTAACTTTCCACAGTTTCACCTATTTAAGGCATGAATCTTTGCAGTATGTTGAACTGCACAGTGAGTTCTGGGCACAGCTGTAACAATAAATTACGATGGGAAAACTCCTGGTCTCTGGGATAAAATGGCACAAAGTTGTTCTTGTCCATACTGATTTTACCCTCTTAAACTGGATAGCTATCTTCGAATTGTTTATTAAAATCAGGTCTTGGAAAATTAACTTCCAAATGATGCTGAGGACACATTAGTTTGGGAGGGTTCTAGATGGCCTGAGCTAAGAAGGGTCTTACAAAAATAGACATATATATGTGTATATATATGGTGTATATATATATATATATGTATATACACTAAGTAGTAAAAGCAGGTATTTGGGCTACATTTCCACAGCTTTCAGGGGCAGCTGGGAGTGCTCAAAGCTCCTTCACCTCAACTGTTGCTGTCTCATGTCCCAGTGCCACCATAAAAAGTAGTAAATTTGCCTCAGATGGTCATTCCTAAGTATTTGGTCATTCCTAAGTCCTGAGTATTTGCAAGTATAGTAATGTTTTAGGGTAGTTTATGAAATGTTTGTGTTTATGTGCACATGTATATATGCACACATATATACATACATCTCTTTATATGTGTGTGCATACATTTATGTCATCATTGTTCTCTCCCATCAGTGTTTTAATTCTGCATGGCTGTAATGATCACAGAAAATTGATGAAGTTGGTGTTTGAGCCACCACGGGGGAGTGGCTGGATTTTGCACTGGATCTCTGCTGTGGCTCTAGCCCTGGGGAGTTTATTTATCACATCACAGAGAATGGTGCTGCCGAGCCTGTTCAGACAGGAAAATTCAGTACCCCTTTCCACAGGGCACAAGGAGAGCCCCATGGCTGCCAGAGCCAGTTGGATGCCCTGCTCTACAGCCAGCCAGAGCAGCACTGGTATTTATGGTGTATGGGCTTAAATCTTTATTCATAAAGCAGCAGCTTCAGCTTTTCATTGTCAACGTGGATGTCGAACTAATCAGAAAGGGGAGTGGGGGGAAGGGTGGGGACCGGAAAAGAGGAGTTTGTGGGAACGTAACAATGTTAAAAAACTCTGCTTGCTGTCAGTTAAGTCTCTCCATTAGTTACCTCTACCATTATGGATTCATTTTAAGATCCAGACTTCAATATACATAACTTTAAATCACTAACATCCTTCATGGCTCTGTGATTTGCTGGTTCCATATGTAGCCTCTTGGCCCATTGCGTTGGCACAGGTTCAATTCTTGTTCTTCCTTTGGGTTACGGTTTCCTTGCTTTGATGGGGGGACTGGGAGGGGAGGAAGAGGGAAAGAGCAAAAAAGAGATGGTGAGAAACAAGACAAGTGATGGGGGAGAGGGAAAGAATGGGAGGAAAAGGAGTAAAAGGAAAAGTAGAAGTAAGAAAAAAACAGGGAAAAATGGCTTAAAATAAATAGGAAGAAGTAAAGAAACAGTGAGAAAAAAGCAGAAAGAGGAAAAAAATGAGAAATGTTGTCACAAGGAGCTGGCCCCATCCCACTGTTTGTGGCAGTGCTGACACTGAGGAGCAGGAGGAGAGGCCTGATACAGTCTTTCCCCAGTGCCTGAAATGGCAGTGCCACACTGCTGCTCATCCCTTTGCAAACAGGCTCAACCCCCCTACCCCTGAACTTCATAATTAAGCTCACTGAGATTTTGCTTGGGGTCTAGGTTGACAGCTGTATTGAATTTTGGTTTATTGTGTGATTTATCAGGGCCGTCGATGGGCGTTTGGATGATTTAGTGCTGCAAAAATACTTTGGAATGCAACACACAGAAATATCTGCATTATTAATAACAATAATAATAAAGATGAATGTCCCTCCCCAGAGCTTTCGATGGCCATGCCACTCAATTTAACATTTTAACAGTGGCATGTGGCCTCTCCATGGCACCTGGTAATGTCTGATGGATTTGAGCAGGCAAAGAAAAGATTATTTGTCAAACGCTTAGCCTCAACTGCACAGTATTTTGAAAGCTCCAGGTCAGAGCAGCCTGAGCCACATTCCTGTCCCTGACATCCAGAGAGACTGAACTTTGTCATGTTATTAAGCTGTCAGCAGCACTGGGGCGTTATTTAGATTTCTGGTGGGAACTCCTTGCACATGCTTGGGGTGCTCTAGTGGGATTATATCAACACCATTGTAAAACACACACAAATGAGCTGTGCTGTAATTACCACATGAAGACCTCACTTGGCTGGGTTAATCAGCAGAGAATGGAAATACCAGATAAATACAAACGGGCCACCAGGATGTTTGTTCCAGTGGCAACAATGCCATTGTTTCCTACGAAACTGGTATGATTCTGGGTCTTCTCTGGCAGCCAAAACACTGGCTGCTGAGCATCTGTACTAGGCATGGAGGAGCGACATGGTGCTACATTCTTTTCCTGCACCAGGGTCCTGCAGAAAGGACCAGCAGGATCCAGGGCTGAGAAGATGCAGAGGGCCAAGGGATTTAGGTGATGCTGATGAAAAAAACCCTAAACCAA
Source organism: Corythornis vintsioides (assembly GCA_025447755.1). Classification (NCBI taxonomy): domain Eukaryota; kingdom Metazoa; phylum Chordata; class Aves; order Coraciiformes; family Alcedinidae; genus Corythornis; species Corythornis vintsioides. Next base: position 125,062 of record JAOEGS010016000.1, on the reverse strand, counting down.
GTAGTTTTCTCTACGTCCTTGAACAATTTCCCCACGGAGATCTGCTTTGCATGAAGCTTTTGTGTCCACCAGGTAGAACAGAGTCTGCTTTCTGTGCACCCCTCCCCACGATGCTCTCTGAAGTGGAAGGAGCAATTACAGCTTTATCAGTTCCAGCTGCCTGTCAGAAGGGGAAAGCTTGGGAAAAGCAACTGCCTGGGCAGTTCTGTTCTGTTGGTTGCTATTCAACATTTTAATGTGCTTTTATCATCAGCTTTTTGGGGAGAGACACAACCTGAGTTAAATTGACTACACCTCTTACTAGCCACAGGGCATAGCAACAAAGTGAGGCCATGGTGGCACCAAACCACTTCAGGCAGTGCAGGGGACTGAGATCCTCCTTCACAAATCCTCCTTTCTCTGACCAGTACCTCAGAGTTGTTTTATCTGTACAGCACCTGAGTGCTGTAACTAATGCCTTGGATGATGGTTTGCTGAGCAAACTACTAAGACGCTGGAAAATGTTTTTGTTCCAGGTGCTTACTACAACCTTTACAATTCTCTCTGGGGGCAAGGGGCTGCCTGAGCACTCCTTAATGACTGTGTTTATCTGGAGTAGTTTGAATGAGAGTGAGGATGGCTGTGGGCAAACCTCCCTGGCTCTGTGAGGAGGTGTTGGCAAAGTACTTGGCTAATCCTTTCCTCTGGAAAAACTGTAGGGAAGCATAAGGGATGGTGACAAATAATAGGTAACACCAGCATTATCTGACACACTAAGTTTTGAAAGAGGATTCCTAGACATCCTGACATCTTATTATATATAGCAACATAACAACATAATAATGAAAATACATGACACTATGTCAATTACATAAGTTTTTGAAGTGACTGTGCTACTGCCATGCATTTGCAATCCAAATGGGATAAAGACATGCTACTGGAGCCTCCATTTGCAGAGAGAGAATTTTCCAGAGATGTTCACTCATCATTCAGATATCCAGGGTAATAGTTCAGCCCTCATCTCATGGACATTAATGTACAAAGCCTAGGATCATCAGTGCCATGCCCATGGATCTGTGTGTGTCCAGTTTACCCGAGTGATTTCTAACCCAATCCTCACTGATCAGTAGAGAGTATTTCCTCCAGGCTTTCACACTTACATCCAGGGCCAGGGATTCCTGAGGGCTGCTCTTAATAGTTAAGACTGAAGAAAAGAAGGCATTCAGTAACTCCACCTTTGCATCCTCTTTCAGCAGGTCTCCCACCTCATTCAGCAGTGGGCCCACATTTACCCTATTTTATGAGGAATTTGAAGTCCTTCTTGTTCTCCTTTACTTCCTTTGCCAGATTTAATTCCAAGAGGACTTTGGGCTTCCTTGTTGCATCCCTGACAGCATTTGTATAATTCTCCCAAGAGACCAGTCCCTTTTTCCACATACTGTGAACTTCTTTCTTCCACAGGAGTTTTTCCAAATCCAGTTGGAAAAAAAACACTTTCCAGTTTTTTCTCCTTGCTCATCCATGCTTGTCTCCTGCCTCCTCTACTTGACTTTTTTGCTCAAAGGAATGGACCTATCTTGAACTTGGAGGAAGTGATGTTTGAATATCAGCCAGCTCTACTGGGCCCCCTTACCTTTTAGAATCTTAACACAAGGGATTCCTCCAAGTAGGTCTTTGAAGAGGATGAAGTTATCCCTCCTGAAGTCCAGGGTTGCAATCTTTACTTATTGCCTTGCTTCTTCCTCCTGTGATACTGAACTCTAACATGTCATCATCACTACTGCCAAGTTTGCCTCCAATCTTCCCAACCTTGAGCAGGCCTTCTTTGTTCATCAATAAAAGCTCCAGCAGCACATCTTTCCTTGCTGGCTCTTCTACCACCTGCATCAGAGAGCTATCATCAGTGCCCTGCAAGGGCCTTTCTGGACTGAGCATGGCTGTCACCTTGTGATCTTCATTCTTGCTTTACTCATGTGCTGCCCTCTGACATGTGGGCTGGGTGAACATCATCATTTGTGTGCACCATGACACCATGGCACATAATACAAGGGACCCGCAATGTACTGCTGATGAAATATAAACGAAAAGGAGGAAATACATGATCTCTGCTTTGATCTCAAAGTTTTGTGTGCAGGCAGCCTCCAGCTTCCTTTTGTTGGTTCTCAAAGCTGGCCAGACACAGCTTGGATAGCATCTTTTGTTTCTTTGTCTCCTGCTTGAAAAAACGTATGGTCACATACTTAGGCTTAACTCCATGCTTGAAGTCAAGGGGATTATATGGTCTGTTGATCTGGGATAGAGTTTAGCATGTGCTTGAAGATACAGTTTACTTTCATTTGGTTTACTGAATGGGAGCATTTCCACAGAATTTACAAAGAGAATGATAGATTAAAAAAAAAAAAAAAAAAAAAAGAGAGAGAGAGAAGATAAGGAGAAAGTTGATATTTCTGGGTGGGGGTGAGATAGGAAGAGAAGCACCTTCAGATAGATGCATCCTCTGAACAACACTGATCAGCACCTTCAAAAGTCAGTTCTTCTTTGAAGTGTCTGCAGACAGGCACTGAAAACTAGTGCAAAATAAATCATTATGGATATCTGAAACATGAAGACAGGTAGACAATACAACATGGAATAATGAGGAATTATGCAGCAATGAACTGCTCACAATGTAGCCCATGTTTTCCTTGTGGTTTTATGAGATGTCTTAAGCAGGAAAATAAGAAAGTGAAAATCTTTGCTTCTGGTATGCTTGAGCATTACATGTTTCATTTTCTGCACCAAGATTTTTTACTGTCTCTGACATCAGTCAAGATCGTCTGCATCTTCAGAAGCAAAGGCACCATATATTGTTTTCTTCATAGCTGCAGAATCAAAGTGCTTAAGTAAAAATGTGGAGCTTACTTGAAACAGAGGGTTAAAAGGTATTCCCCTGCAAAAGGGAAAGTATTGTGACATATGAAAAATTATTCTTCCTAGGATTCAAGAGTTTTACCAGTGATATGCATCTGTATCTTTTCCCAAAACACTCTATCATCAAATGATTCAATGTCATCATTGAAAAATTTTTGGCTACTGACTTTCCTTTAATAATAGTTGAGAAGTTTAATGAAAGGAAAGATCTGCATAGATTTCTTCCTAAATTGGATGAAATCCCGCCTTTTTTCTTTTTTTTTTTTTTCTTCTTTTTTTTTGGTAATATTTCTGCTCAGAGGAAATTATAACCTCTGATGCCAGTGATGTGCTCTGTATATTTTGTTTATTATGGCGGTTTTAACTGGAACCATGGGTGAGGGAGTATCATTATAAAATTCTTGATACCACTGATATATTTGCACAAACATAGTTGTGGGCACCAAAGGCAGTGGAGGATATGACATTTTCAAAGCGTTTTCTCCTTATTTTAAGCATCTGTTCAGTCACTGAAATGTGGTACATGCCCACTTGCTCTCTAGGCAGAGAGAAACCAAGGTCCCAGTTCAGAGTGGACATCTGACCTTGTGAGTCCAACCCCACCTGGAAGCTGGTTTTTTACAGCTGCCTCTCCATCTGAGCTGTGGCTTGGTGGTGTTACCCGGGTGGTCAGTCCTGCAATATCTGTGAAGATGAGCTGAGACCTGCTGGCACTCTCTTTGCAGACCTCTTTGTTGGTCTCTTCTCACAGATCACAACTGATAGGACAAGAGGAAATGCAATCATGTTGCTCCAGGGGAAGTTTAGGTTGGATATTAGGAAAAACTTCTTTCTATGATGAAAGGGTTATCAAAGACTGGAACAGGCTGCCCAGGGAAGTGGTTGAATTACCACCTCTGGATTTATTTAAAAGCAATCTAGATATGTTGTAGTAGTGGCCCTAGTAGGGTTAGATAATGTTTGGACTTTATGATCTTAGAGGTTTTTTTCTAACTGTAGCAATTCTTTGATTCTGTAATCCTGTATATTTCTTTATTTACTATTTTCTAGCACTGAATTTCTTCTGACTCCTTGTAGGATTGCAATTGGTGACAGCTGTTAACAAGATAAACAAGAAAATGTAAGGGCCAGGTTTTCTGAAGAGTCAGGAGCTGGATTCTTTCCCATTCAGAGTCTACAGGCTGGGCCAGATTTTCCAGTGAATGATACCAGCAACACTGGATATCTCCCACAGGGCACCGATACTCCACTCAGCAAAAAGCTTCCCTCACAAAGACGTTACATTCTCTTAAAAACCTGGCTGCTGTGAATCACAGATCTGCTAATTTATTTATGTTACTCTGACCCATGAGGATCAGCTGAGGTGATGCAGAGGGAACTTAAAAAACTGCTGTATTGGTGAGGTCTGTGTGTTGTCTCTGCAGAGCTCAGTGCACCTTGGTGTGACATTGCTAAGTTGGGGACTCACACTGAACCCTTCAGGCAGCCTTAGCCTCTTTCTACCATTGGCTACCTCAGGCCAAGGTGTCTTTGCCATCAGTGATGTGAGTGGAGCACCACCACAAAGCTTTTTTCCTTGCTGGCTGTAGACCTATCTCTTAGTATGGGAGGAACCACCTTCTTTTTCAGAGCACCATGTTAGACTGTGCAATTAGCTTTGTGATGGGTGAAGTCAAGCAAGAATAATATCATGTGGAGACAAGTGGGACTATGGAAGACCTGAAGTGAAGCACTGGGTTTACATACTTTGCTGGATTGAGCAACTAGCAGCTGTTATGACCAGCCCCCAAGATTAGCTGTGGTTACATTCACTGACCCACCCCTCTGAAAGGGACAAATTCTCCTCCAGCCCCAGAAAGGCTCCTCTCATTACAGTGCCATAGGTCAGCAATTACACAGAATCACATAATATTAGGGGCTAGGACGTCAAAAAAAATAATCTAGTCCAATCCCCCACCAGAGCAGGATCACCTAGATAAGGAGATTAGGAGATATATAACTGAGACCACATTCATTCCTCCAACTGCAGAAGTAGATGCCAGCAAAATGTGATTAGTAGGAAGCAAATCAGGCAAGAGTCATAGACATCCCCCACTGGAGCCAGAAGAAAAACTATTATTGACATCTCTGCAAATCAAGGCTGAGCCAGACAAGGGCTTTGAAGAGAGAATCCTTTGTGCCATTAAGATTGTGTTGCTCTATAACCAAGGAGGGGAATATTCTGTAGCCTACAAGATCCCTGCTGGGCAGCAGAAAGACAAATTTCCCTTTCATCAGCACAACTGGAATCAATCTGGATTTGTTCTAGTGAAAAAAAATAAAAAGCACTCTGTACATTTTCCCTTCTCTCTTCTTCCCCACTCCCTAAATATGCATTAAAATTGAGTCCTGAGCCCTGTTCTGAAGAAGTGACAAATTGAGGTCCACATGTTGGGAGTGTTTTGGAAGTGTTTATATGACAGGATCAACATCTGAGACAGTGAAGAGGAGACAGAGGGGAGGAACAAAACTCTCAAGAAAGGAGGGAAATCAATAAAAGACTGGTTATTCCATCCTGGGATAAATTTAGAATAGATGAGTAAGCAAATACCTTGTTGACTCAAGGCATCTCATTAGAAGAGGCTCTGAAAGCAAAATGTGAACAGAGGGGTGGAGAACACAGTCTAGTGGGTGAGCAATGGTGGTCTTGACCACATCATTTGATCCATGTCTTTATTCTGCTCCTGCTCTTGGATTCTTTTGACCAGAGACACCATGTCTTCACCTATGCTGATAGATGCAACAGTGCCAAGGATCATTTTCTAGTGCAGCCACTTGGTTTTCTCTGCTGTTAAATGGCCTGAATTTCCCTAGCATACTTCTGGGCTGATCTCAGCAGGGCCCAGCTATGAGCTGGGAGGCTTCAGAGAGCAGGAACTATTCCCAGTAGCAGTTTGGATGCAGCTGCCCATTTTTCATAGAACCATAGAAAACACTAGGTTGGAAGGGACTTCAAGGATCACCTGGTTCAACCTTTATGGGCAGAAAACAATGAGAGGCAGATTTCTGGAAGGTGTTAGGATGGAAATTAATTGGACAGATGATCACCAGGATCCTACAGGCTGTGCCTTTGTTAGTCTGGCTCTACTGTGTGTCTGACCCCTATGTGAGCTGAGTCACCTCCGTAAAAATGTCAGGATAAGGTCTACTTCCACACTTTTTTTTGGGTTTTGGTTGGATGCATCTTTTGTCATTTTAATGAGCTGAATTTTCTCAGCAAAGGGTAAACTAAGAAGGCCAGGAGCAAGAGATGCAAGGCTGGAATAGAAGGAGAACAATTGGGGACCCAGCACCAGGACCTTTAAGGGTCTCTGTGGGATGTGAGCCTGGGCCATGAATGACCAGTGACACTGGTGAGATCCTGCACAGCCTTACAGACCTTCCTCAGCTGGGACTCCCCGGTCAGCAGGTTCATTTTGTTATGTATTGACTCTTTCTTTCCTCTCATGGTCTATAAAGCATTCCCATCTTCCCCATCTCTCCTCTGTTGTATCTTGGTTGGTATTTTCATCTGGAACACGTGCATTTCATGAGTGTGCGGTCTTGCACACATGTTGCTCATGCCAAGTATGAGTCCTTTCTGTATCAGAAACAGTCATTTATGGGGCAGGGAGTAGTCAAAAGCTAGCTATTAATAGTAACTCCTGGCATTTGGCAACAAGCATTCAAAATTCTTGGATGATCAGAACATATAATTCATTGCAACAGCCTCAGACTAGCCCACATGAAGAATCAAGTTTTAGTACAACACAAAAAACCTATTCTGAGGTTGCATCCTATTTATTTTAAGGGATTTTCTGTTCCAGAACTCCGATTATGAAAAAAACACCACGAAAAATGCCAGTTTTCAATTTTCTCATAGACATTTCTTATCAAAATCGAGAAATTTACATTTCTGGGGTAATCTTGAAAACTAAAATTAGACTTACATGCATATTTACTAATATGGTATATCATTTCTGGTTTAGAATTTACTAAATAAGTAGGAGTGGTTAGTCTTACTGTACTACCTTGTATCAATTCAGGATATATTAATACTCTTTAAAGAGTAAGGGAACTGAGGCACAGAGAGACATTAATATGACAAATGTTAGAATATAGAAAATCTAGAGTGTATCTCCAGCTTTTCCATAATGAGTTATCTATGGGACATTGTCAACTACTTAAATTTAGACCGTGTTTAAAGATAGATCTTGCAAATGAGTGTAGATCGAAAATCCCTGGTCTCCTATTGTGTACTGGTGCTAATGATTTGACTACTAGAAGACAGTTAACCAGTTAACTGGAAGACTGGTGTTAACCAGTCTAAATGTAGAAAAAAAGCTTAGAGGGCATTTGCTGGCTTTGGGAGCCCAAAATGTCATTCAGCCTTTCACTGTCACTTGGTAGCTATTACTCTATCCACCCTGATAGCTCATGTCACACCAGGTTTGTTTGCCTGTGGTGGTTTTGTTGTTGTTTTGTTAAATAAATTGTTTTAATAAACTTCTACTCTCAGTAGCTCAATATTCACACCCCTGCAGTGTAGTGTCTGCAGAAATTTGCAGTGAGGAACTTCCAATTTTAGGAGGTGCATTGCCTAATACACAATGCTCTAGCAATGCCTAGCACTGGTGGATCTGGCACCAGTGGAGCTGACTGCTGCACTTTCACCAGCAGATAACTCAAGGCAGTGGAGAATTCAATTCAGGGAGAATTCAGGGAAATTGCTTTTTAAATAAAAGGGCAGGAGTTTTCACCCACCTCTTTCACCCCAGCTTCAATGCTACAGAGAGCAGCTGTCTTTAGGAATTGGCTTCCTCAGACAGTCTGAGTCATTTTTCTGAGTCTTAAGTTTTAAGGGATTTTTTTGTGGCTACACATTGACTTCAGTTTTGTCCCTGGCATCCCTACAGGAAATTCAGCTCCACAGTTTTGGTGTTAGACTCAGCAAAACAGCCCTAGACTGAGTGGGAAGAGTTAGATCCGCTGGGAGAACAGACAGCATGAAGAGGCAGGGTGAGGAGGTTGCCCTGTTGCCCTTGTTATTGTAGTTTTGTGGATAACCAGAAGGTTACAGCCTTCCGCACTTCTGCAGTCAGAGCTATTTTTAATTAAAAATAAAGCCAGGAAGTTTTTAATATGGACAAACCAATAATGGGTTATGTCACTGGGAAGTTCTAAAAATTATACAGCTGAGTCTTTATTAAAAGAGGGAAACATTTTGTCCACTTTCTTTCTCTTGTTTTTTTTCTTTGTATATGTAATAAATTTTTTTTTTAGGTTCGGTCATGGACCCAAGTATTAAAAAATACTTTTCTTGCTAAAGACATTACCTGTAAACTTGTGTGGAAGCTGACAAACCAGACTGGGACACTAGCACAATACAGACTTTCATGTATGAACTGAGAAGAGTGTGGTCATCAGTGTGTTCTACACTAAGTGACATTACCCTGTTATAGTGCATTTATATGTTGCTCTGCTTTCCAGAAGCCTCACAAAATATCAGAATATGTGTGATAGCCCATCAGTGATCAAATGTGAATTAGCTGGAAGATGTGTAAGGAATCATCTCAATAGAAAGTAAAAATGAATGTGAACAGAAGAAATGATATATTTGTCTGGAAGGGGTTACTAGATCATTTTTTTCTCCCCTAGAGTTATGCTTGTCATTAACCATTTCTTAAGAATGATCATATTTAATATGGTCATTAGTCACTCTAGCACAAAAGTGTTGAGATTTGCTGATAACCTGGGGTATTGTGGAGGGAGAACTGACATCCTGAGGGTAAGAAAAGCAGAAATAGGATGATATTCAACAGTGCAAAATGTAAGGATTTCACTACAGAATTAATAATGTGTTTGTTGTTTGCTTTTTTTTTTCTGGAATATAAACTGAAAGAAACAGAGATGGGAAAAGCATTAGCTTATTAGCTGATAACACATTTATTTAGATGCACCAATGTAATAGAACCAGAACACAAAATTCTTCCCAGGATGGAAGATGTTCCCAGCAAGGAAGATGTTGTCACACTGTTGTAGAAGATCTACTATACTGCCTGTTTTCTGGGTACCCATTGACATGTGGACAAGCCTGAGCAAAAATAGGCTAGATTAGGGTGTAGACATAACCACACCACATTTGCAAAAAAATCTCTTCAAGACAAATTAACTTTCAACTGTCATGTGACTGGATCTGAAGAACCTCTTACAGAGCTGTGAAAACATCTCCTTGTAGGCTACTCTCCATTAACACCTTTTTTTGCTGGAAATGCACCTTTCCAGTGCTGCTATCCTGTAGTTGTCCATTTCAGTGTGCCAGCAACATCTTCTGAAGCATCTGATACCAGTCACGCTCAGAGACGTGACAATGGCAAGATGAGCAGCTATTTCCAGTTTGGCAGCCTGGCAATTTATTTTTTCCCTGGGAACTGGAAGCTGCCCACATACACTGAGCCACTGTGTAGGAATCCATAATTAATGTCACATTTGCTCTACCATCAGTCTAGACACATTTGTCTAAACTATTGTTTTGAAAAAGAAATAAAAATATAAAAAATGTCAATCCTGAACAGACAGAGGGTAGAGTGTAAATAAAGCCTGGCAGGCTCTTTTGCCTTTGATCACTTCTGCTACATTCTAAATTGGCTTTTGAAACGGCCTGGCACAGATTTGCAACAAGTCTTTTCCTTTACCCTCCTTGGCTTTAGAGTTGCCCCACATTACTTGGTATCACACAACAGAAAGGCTGTTAAATTTAAATAAAGTAACACTATGTTTAAGATTTAGCAGAGCTATGTTGTATGATACTTGGGCATCTTTTGCTGTTGTCTTATTCTGATTCTTTTCCTCAGCCTGCAAATGTTCAGAAGACTTTGGAAACAGCTTCACTAATTCCTTCCTTCCTTCCCTTTTTTTTCTTTCTCTCTTACTGTTACCCTTCTTCTCCCTCCTTCCCTCCCTCCCCTTGAATTTGCTCTAAAGCTATGTGGGTAGCTTAAATCAATCAGCATTAGACACCCCACCCTTTATTTTACAGTTGTTTCTTAGGGTGAGTTAAGGAATACTGTGAGAATTCCCACTCCTCTCCATCATTTATACAGAGAACCTTGGCAAGTACCTTAGAGGTCACCTTAATTCATACCTTCAGGTGTTTATAGATGTATATATCTATCTGTGAACTACTTGTCTTGACTCCCATTATAGTTAAAATCTAACTGGTATGGTTAGTGGCACCTCAGGAGATCACCTGACCAGATGCAGGCATCTACAGCAAGAGGAACCTCAGTCTAAATGTCACTGACTGTTGGGATTAAACCTCCACTGACTAAACTTGGGATTTGGATGCGCAGCACTCATGTAAATGTGCCCCGAAAGTATTTTGGGCATGATTAATCCCAAATTTCATGTCTATATTATTCCCAATTGTAATACTGATCTGTAAAACTACCAAGACACTCTGGAGAAATGAGAAACTCTCACTGTTATAACCAAACTTCATGTAATGTGCAAAAGTTGCCTGAGGTGAATTTCTTGAGATGGATGAGTTAGAATGACCTCAAACGCATTTTTTAGAGATCATATCTACCTATTTTTAACATTTCAAAGTTCTTATCAACATGCTATGACCACAAATGCCTTTGAACTGAAACAGAGAAGAGCTGACTTTTGGTTTTAATGCATCCAAGCATTTATACCACCCTCATTCACATATTTTCTGAGCATTTAACAAAGGATGCAAAATGAACTATGAAGTTCTGTGCATTTACTTTCTCTCTTTTTTTTTTTTTAACTTTCTCTGTTAAAAAATTTAGCTCCAGAAAGCTCCCCACAGAACTTTCCTGTCTATATTCTTGTAAATACATGGTAAAATTATTAATAGATTCAAGGAGAAAGATACATCAACATCAAGCATTTGCAAAAACCTGTCTTGAAGTGACAATAAAGCAAATAATGTAAAATTAGGGGGAAATCTATCATAAGCAAAGGTTGTGAACAGTTTGTGTGACTAAATTTTATGATGTAGTTGTATATTGACAGTCTTTCTATATTTCTGTCTGAGTGCATGAGATTTTAGAAAATGAGTGATTGTAAGAGAAATTTTAACAAAGAGAGGGAAGAAAAATGTAAGAAGAGTGAATTGCAAGAAGCACAGTATGCAGAGATAACATTTTCCCAATGCAAATGACCTAGACCACGCCTAAAATGAGGCTCAGTTGGAATAGATTAAGTTTTCCTTATTACAGTACACAATGTAATAAGAGCAATGATTCAGCTCTGTTCAAAATTTGTATTTTGACTGAAAATGTCAGATAAATTCTTTAGACTTGAACACTATTTGTAGGTTTTGGAGACATTTTGGGGGTAAAATACCCTCAGTATGGTCACAGTATCATATAGCTGTTGCAAGTATTTGGCATCCCTTTTATGCCATCTCTCCAAGAACAAAGCTCAGGGAGCATGCTGAAACACTGGGACATTATCGTCTAAAACCTACAAATGTACACAATTTTCATGCAGGAATTTTACCTCATGCACACACACGTGCTCTGGGCTCCAGTTCCCTTTCCCTGAGTGAACATCAGCAAGCAAACAATGACCTGCAAGCTGGTTGAGGAATGAGACTTACAATTAGCAATGAAATAAAAAACAGCTGGTGCAACTGAATAGCTGTTATTCTGAGCACATGAACCTGAAAAGATACTGTTTATTTTATAAGACAAACAAAATTTCCCTTCTCTTTGATCTGAGAGAGCATCTACCATTTGGAGCTGTCCGTTTTCATTTAGTCTTTCTGGTGCCAGGGCCAACTGTGCAGAGTTATAAACAAAGAGCAGCAAGTATCACTTTCTTTGTTAATTTGACAGTAAACAATACTAATTTGACTGTGCAGCTGTTTATTGATACCACCACCCCAACAATTTGATATACAAAACAGTAGCCAGTGTGCTGAGACTGCACTGTTTATAAAATTCTAGGACCAAGAGTGGCCACAATCTCTTGTAAAGCAGACTTCAGGAGGTACTGTGATTTGTGCCTTTTGACTTGCAGACTATGGAAATGCATAACTGAGATCAAGATAAGCAATTTTTCCTTCATGGGCTTTTTCAAGATGGTGTTTCTAGAATCATTTTTTATTAGTCTTTGATGACAATGAGGTCAATGACAGCACTACCATCTACTTCTGTAGTATCTGCTCAACTAGGATGTGATATCTTGACTATGAAAATAGGCCTTATGTGTTTAATTATAAGATATTCTTAGTACTAAAATAGATTAAATACCATATTGTGAAAAATAGTGACTGAGGATATTTGTGCTGAAAACAATGAAGCTAACTCTGAAATTTCTCCATGTTGCTGTTAGATACAAACAGAGGAGGATCATGCAGAGACATGTTGATTTGCTTGTATGAACATATATATCTGGATTGATAGGAACTAGACTATAGTGTCCACCATCATCTCCTAGGATGAGTGTCCTTAGACCATCCATCTTGAATATGAAGGCAATGCCATCAGTTGTTTTCTTCCTAACAACCTCCTTTGGGTAGGATTTTAATCTTCTGCTGAGATCCTGAATCTTCAACTCTGTACGATATTCCCAGGTTTCTCAACTGAAATGTAGTAAGATGGAAGCACTGGATTGCAATTAGCAAATACTTTCTCTTTTTGGCTTTTCTCCAAGGATTTATTACTTTACACTTCACAGCTGCTGAGTCCAAAGGGTTGCCTTAAAGCTGCCAAGAGATGGATTTGGGAGCCAGCAGTAGGTGAGTAGAGAGTGCTACCAGTACTCTCTGATACTTTATCTGCTTTACAGCACCACTTCCCCAAACCTATTGATTTATAAACAATTCTACTCTTATGTGCTAGTAAAAGCTGAGTGCTCTTTGCAGCCTCTCTTCTGTATTAAGGGTAAAAAGCGACTCATAGCAAGACTTGTAGAACAAATAGTAGCAAATGATCACACTGTCTCACCTTGATCCACATTGGTGAGGAACATCAGTCCCTCAGTTTGCTTCCCAGCTGTATTTTCAATGTGTGGATTCAGTTGGAAGATATGGATCATGTAGGAGAATAAGTAATTACTCCCATGAGATTTCAAGAGGTCAAATGCTGCAGGTTTCATTCAGATAACAGAGCTAGTAAATTAAGTAGAGATGTCCTAAAGCAGCAGCTGGCCTCTAATTCTGAGCCCAATTTCTGGTTTTGAAGGTATGAATGGATCAAATTGGACTCAGAGGGTAGTCTTAGTTATAACAATCTAGTCATCAACAGTGGTGGTTCTGGGGTCCATAGTTCATTCCAGCCATCTCCCTTTCCTAATAAACAAGGTATTTATGTGCATAACCCCACAGAAATGTATGTAGATGGACATTTGTCATTGGTTTACTGGAAACCTTTCCAAAGAAATATTCCAACAGGTTTATGGTGTTCTTACAGTATCTTGGTAACATTTTGGTCCTTGAAACCTGTCGAGAGCTGACAGGTGGATCACAGTGGATTGCGCCAAAGCTGGACCATCATGACATTCTCATGGGGCAGAGGAAGTGTGTCTTGGAGAAAGCAAGTGAGCTACAAGTGCCCACTTCTGTGCTGAGAGAAGACCCAGGGGTCTTCTAGCTCTGCTTGGGGTTTGTGGGTAGGTAGAGGCTTACTCTTCTGTCGGCAGCAGTGGCCTTATTAAACACAGGGCTAAGCTGCCACTAAAGGGTGTCTTGGGAAGGTGGCTGGTCTTGCAGAAAGTCATTTTGGGAGGGTGGGGCTGGCACTGAGGATGCCTTTTCCTCATAGAGGTGCAGGTTGTGGAGGGTCTTTCAGCCAAGGATAACTTCCACTTTTTTTTTTGTTTTGTGCTTGTGGTTTTGGCCTGGAGATACCAGATGCTAGCAGAGATCTTTAACCTCGATGGGGCAGTAGGGGATAAATTCTACAGAGCTGCCAGGTTGCTGCTTTTATTTTCTCAATAATAATGTAGACATCGCCTTTTTTTTTTTTTTTGTATGTGTGACCATAGCCCTGTGACATGCTGCTGGCATGTATGGTGTTCCACAGAAATTTTTTTGTCTGTTTTTCCCATCCAGAGAACATTCAATTCACAGACGACAAGCACAAGTAGACTACTTGGGCTATCACATTTGAGAAATTAGTATAACAAAAACAAAGTTGAAACATTCTTTGTCTAATATGCATGATTTTTAATAAGAGATTTTTGGTTTTGCCTTTTCTTTTCTGTTACCTATTTTGTTAATAGTTCCTTGGAGTGATGACTGATGATGTATCAGCCTCCTGGATGAAGGATTGTTTTAAAGATTGTAATGAATGCTTGGAAGAATTCATACCACTTGATTTTGCCAAGTTTTGATTGGATCAGTCTTACTTGGCAGAAATGGTGTTATCAGCGTTGGGTTTTTGATTGTTGATTTTGGTTTTTTTTTTGTCTTTTTTTAATCACTGTTGCCCAATTCTGGAAGTCAACAGCTTGACAATTAAAAATATATGTATGGTTATCTTTGGACTGAAAAGGAATTTAAGTGTATGCATAATATCCCTATAAGCATTGATGATTTAAGGTGAAGCAAAGAGATCAAGCTGAAAACTACCACCGAATACAGCCGCTGAGGTGTTCCTGGGCTCTGTTGGGTCAGGATGTTAAAATGTGATGCAGCTGAGGAGCATTGCTGGTTCTCAGAACAGTGGTATGTTTGTAAACAAATCTCGTATCCTATGCACCCTGGATATGGTGGCAATAGTGGTTTAAAATCTACAAGGTCTGCTGAGAATTGTCCTTCCAGGTAAACCTGAGAGATGTCTTCTCCTCACTGAGCTCCATCAAGCTTATCTTAGCTGGAAAATTTACTTCGCTTCTGGGGTTTGCATTTGGATGGCACCTAAAGTATCTCTGCCCAGTAATGGATACTATGTGCAACTGTGTTCTGAAGTGGCATCACCAAGTTAATTTTGTGGTTTTGTGTTTTCCCTATGTGATACCACAATGTCAACAAGGGAGCTTATGTCTGAAAGGCAGAAAATTGCCTATAACCAAAAGCTTACTCCATGCTCTTTACTTGCTCTTTCATACCACTTTGCATATAATTTTTTATCTGGTGGACTGAGATAAGGGGCAGTAACCAGAATGTCACTGTTTGTAGCAGTGTTATGGTAGTATATCTTACTAAATCACTTATGGAACCCAATTAATAACAGGAAGCCTTAAAGAATAGTCTAGTTCTTCTCTTAAGCAGTTGCAGAGCAGCCCTTGCACATCCCTTTCCACTCCTTTTTCTTCTGTGTATGTTGGCCTGTCTGTTGGCTCCAGATACAAAGACCAGTGCTTGGACTTGGTGAACCTGGCTTGGGTTTGGCTCTCTCTCCAAGCTTTCATAGGAGCCTGTTGAGCTTTTACATGACCAGGGTCTTAAAGATCTTTGCAAATGATAAATTACATGCCTGTCAATACTTTTCTTTTGTTTTCTTGGCCTCAGAACACAGTCTGCAGAGGTTTTTTTTTTTTTGTTCCTGCAGATGGCAACTGCAGAATAGTTGTCCCTAACTCTAAATTAACATCTAAACTGTGAGATTTAAGCTCAGGGAGCCAGGAGCAGGAAGGGTCTTCCCAGTTGAAACTAATTGGATCCATGCTCTGATATCCGTGCCTGTTTCCAAAAGGGTATAATGATTCCAGCCAGACTGTTTGCTCAGTGTCAGTCTGAATTTAACTTCATGCTACTTCATTTTATTTTAATTTGACATTATTTTCATGTTTATTTTACCTAATAAGTGGATCATTTAACTATAAAAGACTCATTTTGGAGGGTTAAGGGTGGAATCTGGAATGGGTGAAGCTTGGAATAACCACTGACCTGCTCGATTATGCTGGAATAGGGCATGAACAATGATGTCATGTCAGGGAGGCAAGCCAGACACGTAGGGGTGAACAAGCCTGCCATTCTCTCTTCCTCATCCTTGGAAATGCCAGTAGGACATTGCTTAAAGCACAGATGTGGTTAAATTTTTGATAAAGACACCCTGAAGTCTTCACCAATCAGAATGCATTGATGTTGCTGTGGAATTTCTCTTTGAAGAATGGATTTTAAGAGAAAACTAATGGCATTAATACCACGAAAACACCATTTCACTCAAACTGCAATATCATGGTAGAAATGAAATATGAGACTTTGAAGGTGGTTACTGATTAAGTAAACCTCACCTGAGGGCTACAGTCTGCGATTCACAAAGTGCACTGTGAAATGAGGGCAAAGTGTTTCTAAAAGCTGGGGCCTTTCATCATTTCTCAGACTACCTTCCAAAGTAAGTTGTCAGATGAAATTGAGATTCCTTAACAGTGAATTGAGTTATTCCTGATATACTTTGTTCTGAAGGTGTAATTTAGTAAGAGATATGTTATTGTCTCCTGACTTCAAGGGAATTGGTTTCATTTGTTGTCACTTGAGGTGGAATTCATCCTATATAACTTTAGAAAGCTTCAGTGAGAATATCTACATCTAGGATAGTCACCCCAGGCATCTTCTATAAGCAAAGAAATAGGATCTCTTGGGGATAGCTTCATCTAGTTATTTTTGTTATCTGTATTCAGAAGAGTTATATCATGACTTTAAAATGCATTTTTCCTTATGACTATTGAGAGAGCTGGGGTTGTTCAGTCAAGAGAAGAGAAGGCTCCAGGGAAACCTTATTGTGACCTTTCAATATATAAAGAGGGCTTATACGAATGGTGGAGAAAGACTTTTACTAGTGCCTGTGGTGACAGGATAATGGTTTTAAATTGAAAGGCAGTGATTTAGAGTGGATTTAAGAATAACTTTTTTATGAGGAGGGTGGCAAGACACTAGAACAGGTTGCCCAGGGAAGTTGTGTTAAAGATTAGTTTGGATAAGGCTTTGAACAATCGAATCTAGTGGAATATGTTCCAGCCCGTGGCAGGAGGATTGGTCTGGATGATCTTTGAAAGTTCCTTCCAGCCCAAACCATTGCATGATTCTATGACTGACTATGAATATAGTCCATAGTCCAGAGTGACTATTTCTGTGCAAAGGTCTGTATTTTAAGTGTATACCTGGGGTCAGGTGAACTTGGTCCTTGTGGTCTAAACCTGAAAACTTTAAAATAATGTGATTTTACTCACTGTACATAATAGACTATTCCAGGTTACTTCATGACCCCTGTCCTGGCAAAAGCATAACTTTCATGTAATAGCTCCTATTGTCCAGAAAAGCACCCATTACTTGTCTGAAACTTGTGCACCATCTGCACTACTTGTTTCTAGAGCTGTACTTACATCTGTATTTGTTACACCATCTTTTATTGGGCTATAATGAGGTTACTGAATGGTCTAAAACACTCAGTATTCTGTCTTCATTTATTATTTATTCATCTGGAAAACTTTGTATAATCTCAAAATTTTTTGAGCAGCAATTCTTATACTTGTGTTCAGAGCACTGAATGGCATGACATGTTCCACCAACTCTTGTAGGAACCCAGTGGATGCACAGTATTTAATTTCCTGTTGACATTTCTGTTTCTAATATCTGTTAGCTAATAATTTCTCAATCCATTTAATATGTGTACTATTGAGCCAATTTATTGCTCATGGTTGAAGGGGAATGGCAGCACAGTCAATTGACTTTACAAAAGCCTATATATTTTATGTATCTTAGAAGATAATATTATAGAGCAAATACATTGTTTCAAAGGAGAATCAGGTTAATTTGAGCTTAATGAGTGGCCCCAGTTATACCTTATTTCTAAATTCTTGACTGATTTTTCTGCAATCCTTTAATTTTGCCATGAATTGAAATCATATCAGTCTTAGATATCTGGTTAGTTATCTGCATCATCTCACTTTTCTGCCTTGAAAACTTGGATATCAGTTTTGATCTTGTTTCTGGAATTCTCCTGAGCTTCTGTAGTTATTAACAATAGATATCAATTCACCAGAATACCTTTCAGGTAGTTCTAAGGTGCAAATTACCAAGATCTTTTGAATTAAAAATTGTTCTTTCTGCAGAGATTGCCAGAGCACGTTTCCTGAAGACAGTTTGGAAACCAAACTCTCTTCACATTCACAGACCATGGTCATCTGAGTTCAAGGAGAACCTCTTTATATGGGCTTAATTCAAACCTTGACTGAAACATATGAATACATATTAAGTATTGCTAACAATATGCAGCATTTCTTATCTTGAAGAAAGTTGGTGCAAGATCAATATATTCCTGGCCATTACATATTACCAACTGAAAAAAACCCAAACCAAACCTGAACAAAAAGACCAAGCAGCTGACTTGCACAAAGCCACACTTTGAACATCTTTCTCCATATATCCATCCTTCTCAAGCACAGCATAGTGAAATCTTTCTGTGGGCCAAGAAATAGAAAGGCAAATCCTGGCCTCATTAATACCAACTCAAACCCACAGAAGCCATTAGGATTGGAATAGTCCCTCTGACTGCTACTTTTAGCCCAATGTTTGCTCTTTTCTACTTATTCAAGATCTAATCAATTAGGTTTTGCAACAGCAAATCCAAATGTGTTTGATTTAAGGAGAAAGATGGCATTGTGGTCAGGGCACTGAAGTTTGGTATAGAATACGTAAGCTCAGTTTCTGGTCATCCCACACTCTTCCTGTTTGACCATAGTTCTGAATCATATTTTAGTTGAGACAATGAGAATCTAGTCAAGCTAATTTTCATTTTTCAGCCATAACAGACCTGAAAGAGTTTTTCTTTCCACAGAAAGGTAGTTACTCAAAGGATTAAGAGGTTAAAGAGCGGAAGGATAAAAAGCATTAGAGCACAAGCCACGATGCCTTGTCAGTACATGATATCTGAGTAATAAATAGATGATGAACATTTAGTCATTCATAAAGAATCTTTCTTACAACATTTTATTTTTTTTTACTCTGTACCTTCACAGAAATTGAAAATTACTATCTTAGGGGAACAAAATTGTTTTTCTCCAAGGTCTATTCTGTTGAGCTGGAATACAACATATAATTGTCTTGCTCCTAAGCAGCAATATTTTCTTATTGACAGGGAAATAAGGCTGTGAGATCAGAGAACTTGTATCAAATAAACTGAGTTAGACAGATTTGTCTAAAGTTGTCTTGGACTCACCCTTTCTCCACCACAGTAATCTGATCCTGCAAAATTTCACAATGAGTTTTTGGCAGTTGTTCCCCTAAGGTCCATGACTCTTCCGATAAAATCCTAGACACTGATCGGAAAAAAACCTTCAAAGCTAGAGAGAGAGCACATTATTACAGTGGTTGCCATAATGACATCTGGAGGAAGACATTACCACTCAAAAATTGACCATGGCGGTGTGGTGAGCACTGTGGCTTCTCCTAACTTCAAAGCTCAACATGGTAGTTAACAGACAACAATACCCACTTCCTTAGATTTTACTGAATTTACTTACTGTGTTTCTTGAAAATTATCTCCTCCACCGCGAGTGACCAAAAAGAAAACCTCTACAGAAAGAAAAGTCATCAGCATCTGTATTATGGAGTCAAATGTGCCCATGTTTATATGGTCTTTTGATGTGTGTGAACAAGTGCTGACTCTAGGTTTTGTAAATTTAGTAGAAATTGTCCCAAAATATATTAAATACAGTATTTGAACACAGTGAGAATAGGAAATCTGTTATTGAATATTTAGCAGGTAAAATAAAAACATGTCTGCTTGTGCTGCTCCATTTATTTAGGAGCTTTTATCTATTTGTCTGTCTGTCTTGCTATTCTTCAGTCTGTCCATCCATGGACCATTAAATGCCCACGTGCATAATTTAACACCATATATTTTTCTTCTGTGTGTTTGAGGCTGTCTAGGAGATATTGTAGGTTTAGATAAAGTGTCAGTAATAGGAAATAGACTGGGAGAAGTTAGAGAGGAAGGGGAAGAAGGAAAGAGCCCTGGTTTTGTGCCCACTGCAGACTGGATGACTCCCAGTATTTCTATTGCTCATTATTCCTTTGAAGTCAGTAAATGTCTGTGAAAATTACTGGTGAAGTTTTCTCACCTCTACCTAGCTCTGGTAGTATATGATTGTTTACTCCTACTGCTGTTTTCTCATTTAGCTTTAGTACTGCTTGGTCTGTAGTCTGCACCAATAGATGCCTCTGTCCCCCAACCCAGGTAAATGTCAACATGATGGCACCTGATGAGCCATGGAGGGGGAAGGGAGAGTGGGGATAGTTTTTAAACCTAGTATATTAAATTTGGAAAAAAAAACCTCAAAATTCAACTAACCTAAAATAACATTTTTTTTAGCTGTAGAATTAAGTACTTAAAAGCTGATAAATACCAGAATTAGGGATGTCAATCAACTTCAAAACATTGCCTGCTTGCATGGTAACTTATGATACTGTCTTTAGTTATCACATATAGCTTTTTCCTCAGGGCTTGTGTGTCTATATAACAATGAGAAGCAGAAAAAGAAATGGAAGTTACCTATTAATTTTGCATCAAATGAAAGAGACTATAAAAATGGAGTTGCAAAAAAAATGAGCTAATAGCAGCAAAAGGGGAGTTAAACCACTAATTTTGAGATCATAAATTTCTGACAGTTATTGTAGTGTCTTCTTCACCTCTGTATCTGAGGAAGTGTTGACTCAGATTATAACCATCTAAGCAGTTATCACTTTGACAAAGCCTCTGAGGCATTGCAGGTTCTAGCTGGTTTTGAAACCATAGACACAATCTTGACACCCATATAAATTTAGAAAATTTATTGATGCACCTGAATAGCTGTTGCATCTTTATAGTTTTGACTGAAAAAAAGATTAATCTTTCAAAGATTTTTCCCAAAAAACTGGGCAATCCTGCTTTATGTAATTTCATTCATTCCTCTCTTGCTGGTTAAAAGGCAATTAAAAGTTCTATTTCAGAGAGGGGTTTTTTTGTTACAGACAATCAAATACATACAAATAATGGACATAAATGGTCTTCTTGACCTGTCATAAGGCAGGTCATAAGGCAGAATATAATTAATGATAGAACTGATAGTCTTTGTCCAAGCTCTGCAGAAGGAGATCCAAATAAAAGATCACCTCAGCAAAAAGTCTACAGCATCTTTTCAGTCTCTATGTCATTCAATTACCTTTAGTATCTCCAGGACTTCAGTTATATATTACTGTCTAGGAAGACATGGTTAAAGGAGCATATTTTTCACATTGATCTTTAAGTTCTAGGGGTTTTGTCTGTTTGTTTGGTTAGTTGGTTTTTGTTTGTTTGTTAGTTTTTGTTTGGGGTTTTTTTTAACCTGGTTTTCTTGGTTTGAGCCATCTCTGAGAGGAAGCTCTGGTATTCTCCAGCTCTGCAGGACCTTGTCCTCTCCAGTGCCTCAAAGATGAACCACCCACAGCTTTTGTGGTGAGGAAACAGTGCTTTAGTCCTCTCCCACTTACCAGGAGTAATTTCTGAACACCTTTCTCAACAGGAAAGTCTTTTTCTCACAGTGACCAAAATAAAAGCTTTTGTCTTTACAATTAGAAAGGACTTCAGACATTGATTATTTCTTTTGGTAAGAGATACCTACCTAGAAAACCACTGTAGTGAAATTCAAAGTGAATATCCATCCACCTACCACCTTCTGTCACAACTACATATAATAATTGTGTTCCATTTCATATTTGATGTGAAATTCCAAGAATGCCCATATCAGATTTAGTGCCATCTCACAGACATTTTCAGTTCTACCATCTAAAATTCTAAAATTGCTTTTCTATTGCTTAATAGGTTTTCAGTTTTTTTTCATTTTCCATGTAATAACATTACTGAAAAGTGATGTGAAATAGATAAATCTGTCAGTTTCCTCTTTCATTCTCAGACATACACACACAAAACAGAGGATGTTCATGAAGTGCAAGAGGCAGAAAGAAAAAATAATTTAAAAATCTAACACATGACTTCTTTACTTCTGCAGTGAATGAAAACCCAAGGTCCTGAAGTACCGGAGTCCTACAAGACTTGCAAAGCTGGCATGCTGCTGCAAAGAACATGCTGTCATTTGTGGCTCCTCACACTTCCTTGACCACAAGAGAGCCTGGAGTCAGGAATACACCACTGAGGCTTTGAAAAAGCTGCCTTAGGTTATTGGGCAACTGGATTAATGAAACTCTCCTTGTTATCCTATTTGTGGTGTCTCTCAGCTTTGTAACCCATAGCAAAATGTTAGTTTCTGGCTGCATTTTTACCTAGAATATAGGACATTTTCACACTAGATTGTCTCATGTCTCTGTTAAACCAGACACAAATTAGCTGGGAAAAAAAAGTATTTTGCATACATATGCATGCACACATCCCTCTATGCTTCAAGAGCTCTAGGTCACAAAGGCAAGCAAGAAATTAGGAAAAGCCACAGTTTAGTCAGCATTTGAAACCTCAGTTTTCTTTCCATGTGCAGAAGGTCCATGATAACATCTTGAATGAAATGATAACACCCTATGTCTTCTAAACCATCTTCATCCAGTGCTCAGGATCAGTAGCCTTGGGAGTGAATGAGAAGCATAGAGACACAGGACCTGCCTCATGTGAGGATGTGAGAAAATTGAGTCAGGGACTACAACAGGAGAAAAGAGTGGTGTAGGAGTCCCCATTTGCTTTCTTGCTGTGATTCCTGCTCCTTTGTGCATATCTCCCCTGGTATTTAGAATTACTTCTTTTCCTCCAGCTAACAGCACATAAAGCTTGCACAGAAAGTTCATTTTTTATTTAAAAACTAGACCATCTGCCAACTCCAGTAATTGTGGGAAAAACCTTAACAGACACCTCCAGTGGAAACGACTGGGTCAAACCCTATATTTTTTTATCTTTTCCTGCTTATTTCCATCTCCCACCCAGCTGCCATGTTGCCCACCTCCATCCCATAGCATGCTGTTTGACTCCAGCAGGAGGAGCAATGGGAGCACATGAGAAGCATCCTCTACTCCCAGCTCCACCAGCATTACCAGCACCCTTTCCACAGCCAAGAGCAGCAAATTATCTGGAAGCTCATATTTGGCTCAGGGCTGAAGGAAACTCCAAAGCTGTTAAACTTGAAAAAAATTCTCTGTGGAGTGTGTGCGACCTCAGAGTTCCCAAAGGCTCATTTCATAGGATAATTTCACTGGGTAATTTCACTGAAGAAGGTTTTTCACAGGAAAAGGCATGTCTCTGACATTAGGGTAAGCCCCTCGCTGAATTCCAAGTCTCTGCTCCAGAGAAGAAGGATAGCACAATTTTTTAATGAAACACCTATTTGGGATTTCTTGTGTTTTATGCTGTAAAACAATGGATTTGGGTTTTTTTCTTGGTCCCTCTTCTGGAAACAGGTGAACCACATTTGCAAAATTTCAGTCCAAACGGTTAAATGTACAAAGTTATGAAGAGTCATAAAAGGAGTGTCATAATGGGAGGAAGTACAGGCCTCCTTTACCACAGGCCAGGATACAAAAGCCACATATGTGCTATAGGACAATGTTCTATAAATAACTGTACAGAGCTAAGGACTTATACATTTCTTCTGTAGGTGAGGATCTGTGTTCCTGATGGCTTCTTCCCACTGCTGTTATAGAGAGTATGTGCCACACCAAGTGCTGTTAAAGGAGAGCTAGAATTTCCTTAATCTCCTCTCCTCCTCACTGATAAGAGTATTTAAAGCACACACTTAGCAGATGCTTGGAAAGCTTTTGAGATACAGTATGGGTTAGGCTCTTTGCTTTTTAACAGTGTCAGGAGCAAGGATTTGTGGCAAACTTAGGGAATACAGCTGGTGGTGCCCTGGAGGCATCTCCAAGGTTATGTGGGAAGTAAAGCAGGGATTTGGATTTCCTAGGAGCTTAGAGGGATAGTGAGGACAAGTTAAGCACCCAAGACCTTTTGTGGCTTTTGCCCTTCCAGTCTCATCTCCGCTAATCCCCCAACAGCTGTGCAAGGAAGGATGTTGTTAAAAATGGGCTGTTTGAACTGGAAACCACTTTTGACAATGCCAAGAGAAAGGTCTTGAAAAAAATCCAGAGAAAGCCAAGCTGTCATAAAGGAAGAACAAACAGTGGTGTAGTTCTCCTGGATTTCCAGTGGTGCATTTCAAAGGAGTGATGGAGCAGTGCCATGTAGATGACCCACAAACTCAGCACAAAGTGCTCCAAGAGATCCATGCATGTGTGATGGAGGGTGATCCAAAGTGCACGGCTCTCACTCTTTAGCATGTCCCCTCTGGTACACTGCTAATTACCTAGAAGGCCACAGAGGTGGAGGGCAGTTGGTCATAAATTGCCCTGAGATTCCTGAGGCTGGAAAGGGCTGACAGGGCTGAGGTTGAAGTGCAGCAGGCTGCGATTCTTCTGCTCGGTTCCACCAGGGAAACAGTGAGACTGTCTCGGTACAAGCCACTGTGAAATGGCAGGACATTCTTGTGGTTGGCTCCATTACAGTTTGTTTTGGAAATATTTTGGACATCTCTCTTTGTTGGGCAAGGAAGGAGGAAGCGTTTGAACCTTTAAACCCAGTACATCTGGCCGCATTCCTACTTACTGCTGTGTGAGGGGGTGAAGGCAACTCTTGAGCTTAGAGGAAGACTAGAGCTGGTAGATATGTTAATTGCCTTTGTTAATTCATCTGTATAAGAGTCTTATGCCAATGTGCTGTGTTTTCCTTCTTCACTACCTTTAAAGAACAGAAGTTCTTGAGGTAGTTGGACAGTTTAGAAAAGGCTTATTGACCTCACTAGCGATATGGCTGCATTCAAAAACCTATCCTGCTTTCTTTTCACCTGCTTTATTTTCTCACAGGGCTTTGGAAGTAAAACAATATTCCAATAAAAACAAGTTGGGTTTTTTTAGCAACCAGCCTACATTCTTTACAGTCATATATAATTAATACAATTTAAACTACATACAAGAAGACGTTTTTAACAATGATGTTAATTAAACATGTGAAAAGGTTACCTGAAGAGAAGAAGTGATAGAAGCCCCATCCCTGGAAACATTCCAGGTCATGCTGGACAAGGCTCTGAGCAGTCTAATCTAGCTGAAGGCGTCCCTGCTCATTTCAGGGGGTTTGGACTAGATGGCTTTTAAAGGTCCCTTCCAACCCAAACCATTCTATGATACAATATTGAAAGGGCATTGGAGTAGAAAAAGACATGAATTCAGAATCTCCTGGTACAAAATGTGGATTAACATGACCAAGAAGGCAGTCTGGAGTGCAAGGTATACAAAACTCAGTCCTAATATTAGAAATTTCACTCCTCTGTGCCTTGAATTATTATCCTATAAGCCAGAGTTAATTATACTTGTCAGCTTTGTAAAATGCTTTGAGGATTATTGGCAAAAATGACCATCAAGGAAAAAAAAAGCATTATTAATATCATTACAACTGATGACACAAAGTTAAGCTGTTCCAATTTTATCCAATGAGCAAACACACGCTCCAGTTTTGCCAATTACAGAGTGGGCTCTCCGATTTCATGAGCATACTTGCCACTCAGTGCCACAGCTCAGTACCTCTGGCTCCATGGTTAGGGTGAACAGAATATAATCACCATAGAATTTATATCAATTTTGTGGAAATGTTATGATTATTCACAGATGAGACTTCAAAGACATCTTAAAGCACTTGATAGGCATAGAGTTTCCCGTCATGAGTCTCATGAGATCTACCTGCTCCACTCGCCACCGAGACTGGAAATCTGCTCTCTGACCTGAAACCTTTGCCCACACACCACCCAGCTCCTGCATTTATTGGAGTGAGCACTATTCACTTATGCTTCCATTAATTGACTCAAAAGTGAAATTTTCTGTGTCTGAGCAGAGACTGAAAGAGGCTTATCCATAGCCAAAGTGTAAAAAAAGGAGGTTCTCTGGATTGTGTCTCTGTGATTATATTATATTAAGATAAACAAACACAAACCTCCAAAAGCTGGAAAACAAACCTCTGCTAAACTTCTGCACTCACTCATCCCAGGTGGGCATTACTGCAAGTATCAGATCAGATACATCATTTCTTTTTTAAAGAAAGCACATAATCACAGCTTAGCAAAAGTATGATGGAGCAAATCTTCCTTAAAATTCTGTTTATTAAAAATATAATTAAGATGAGAAAACGAAGTCATTAATATCACGGGGCTGATCTGAACTCCACTCCATCAGGCATAGGATCATATGATTAAAAGTGCTCTCAGGCACACTGCAGATGGATGCCAGTAATTCCCCTGGTCTGTACTGGCCAAGTACTGCATGGTGTTTGTGGTAAGCAGTTCAGACAATGACACACAGGGGTTTTGGGGAATGAGGGAGAAGAAGACATGGATGTGATCTATACTGTGCCCTCAGGCCTGTTGGCCCAGAGAAAGAGGCCTGATCTCATTTGATTTATTTTTTAAAATGTGGCTGTTCTGAATGGGATCTTTTGGTTGCTCTGGTAACATCCATCTTTAAAGAGTCATTTCCAGGACAAGAAAATTAACAAATAGTTTAAAATTAACTAAGTAAATGAAAATTATACAGAAAGTGCCTATCATGTGGAGACTTTTAGACCCAGAAGTATCACAGTTAAAATTTGGTCAATCACCTTCCCTTTAGTAAATCAAAATTTCTGCACACACTTTCTTCAGATTGACTGAGAAATATTTTTCTTCATTTGTCCCCAGAAGTAAGAGTTTTCATAATTGTTTCCGACTTCAGTGGGTACCCACAGTTTTGTTAACATGGACTGAGAACCATTAGGATATTTGACAAAATATTTCAAAACAGAAGCAATGCACATAAAATAATGAACCGTGTATCACACACAATACAAGTAAAACACTTTATATATGAGCAATAATTACCTGCTCTTTATACTATTTTAATACCTGTATGAGAAAAAAAGATAATTGTGAAGATGTGCAGCATGGGAACATAATTAAAGTCTCAAAATAAAAAGTAATTTTGTTACACTTTTGGTGTGTTGGGATTTTTTTTCTCCTTCTACAGTGAGGAAATGAGAGGTCCGAGTTAAAAAT
>JAOEGS010016000.1:69636-98052 GCA_025447755.1 Corythornis vintsioides | reverse complement strand
ATTTTGTTACACTTTTGGTGTGTTGGGATTTTTTTTCTCCTTCTACAGTGAGGAAATGAGAGGTCCGAGTTAAAAATCAAGATCTTCTTACACTACATGTTGTGCGGAAAGAAAGGAAGGAGCAGACTCTGGTGCTAAAAGATATCTGTCTGGAGAGATGAGATTACAAGTATTAAAATGCAAGTGCTGTTTTCCTTACGTTATAAAAGAGGAACTAACAGCTACATTTTACAGATGTAACAGATACACTAGGATTGAGTATCAGTTTTATCTGAGATGAGAAACTTGCAGCTTGGAAAAAAACCTGTTCCACAGTGTATTCCCTGCTGTAGCTTCTCCAGCAGGATCTGATCTTGAAATGCAGGGTAGAGGGATCTAGATGGCCTTGAGGTTGTATCTGGTCACTGTAAGCAAAAGTGGACACTGGTAGGCACATCATCTTGTGACCTGAGTGTTGATAGCCAGTTCTGGTCTGACATTCTACTTGCATCCTTCTGTGGCAGAGAGGAAAACAAGTAAGGTGCTGGGTCCCATTTTCTTATTTTCTTCCAAGCCAGTGCTCAGTTTTCTCTGCTTTCAGCAGCTGCCACCTGGGGCTTGCAAAACAAAGGATGCTGCTCCATAAACGAAATGGAACAACCAGCTTATGGTCTGAAATTTGTCTGAAATTACAGGTTCCAAGTCAGTGTGGGATTGCACTCCTCCT
The DNA here is from genome assembly GCA_025447755.1 of Corythornis vintsioides. Taxonomy (NCBI): domain Eukaryota; kingdom Metazoa; phylum Chordata; class Aves; order Coraciiformes; family Alcedinidae; genus Corythornis; species Corythornis vintsioides. The sequence goes on along the minus strand of JAOEGS010016000.1, from coordinate 97,346 downwards.
CCATCAAGAAGAAGCTTGTAAGCAGCACTAGTCTGACAGGCAAGAGTTAGACCAGTCCTGCTTACCTGACACGTCATGGTGCAACTCCGGAACCTCCAGACCAGAAAGCCAAGCTAGAAATTGTAATAACGCAAATCTGCTGCGGATTGGCAGAAAGAGGACCTGAAACTCAGATGCACCAGAGGCTTGCATAAGCCACTCACTATTCTCAGGGTCAAATTTTCATCCTCATGCATCACTGGGAGTTTTGCATTAGAATTAAGGTTTGGTGTTAAGCAAATAAAATGCCTACCTTGTGTCATGTCTTCAGCTGCATTTTTTTTTTTCCTTTTAGAGCAGTGAAATGGTGTCTTATGCATTTGCAGCTAAATATGGCTACAAGATTAGGTAAGCATTATAATAAAGGGTTATGGAAATGCTCTGACCACAACTCAAAGCACAAGTCACAGTGTATGAGAACACACATATGTTTGGGGGTTAGGTTTATGAGAAAGAGAGATGTGAATGATGCTGTGCTTGCGAGTCATGGGCCTTGTGTTTTCTTAATGCCAGGAGTGATTTATTTCTTGTAAACAGTTTTGCTCAATTGGGGCATCCAGTTACTACAGACCTTGTTTGGTATAAAAACTAACGGCATAGAAAAATATTGCTCTAGCACGGTTTAACTGGTTGTCAGCCCAAACATGTGGCTGAACGTGAATTCCACTGCTTGAAATACCCTCTAGTCGCTCAGCAACATTTTAGTGTCAAGAGGAGATTATAGTCAGCATTCCCGTTGAGCTGTGACTCAGAGGTACTGTATGGAAAGGGGACATTTTCAGCAACAGCATGATATGGAACTTAAGCACAGAAGTGCTGGAAATCTTCCTTCCCAAAGGGAAAAAAAAAAAAAGGTGAAAGGCTAGCTCTTCTGAAGTGGAAGTTTGGCTGCTGCTGGAAAGGTTGTGAAAATACGCATTATATGCATGGTTCCTCCTATAGAACTATGTTTCACAGCATGCTTCATCACCCACCTTTGCCCTGCTTTTTTTAAATTCAGAAAAGAGACAGGAAGAGACCTTACTTCTCAATAAAAATAAGTGCAAAACCTTGAGAAGGTGACATTTTTGCAAAGCAGGAACTCTGATAACTTGGAACGGTGTAGTTTTGCTTGCGTTGCATAAAAGCTGGCTATTAACATACCTCAGATACTTTGAGAGGTATGGAAATGTTTAAAAAAAAACATGGACTGAAGAGATTGGCCTCAGTGAAATTTACATTAAAAAATCCAAGGAGACGCTTAAATATTCATAGTTTCCATTTCTAATCTTTCTCCACATAAGTTTTCTGACACACATAATTCTCAGTTATGTTTGTGAGATGCCCGGCATTCTGAGGTCAGATGCATATTTCTTCTTTGGATCCAAACAGGTTATTTGAAAAGTCCTGATCCTGTACAGGCTTGCATACAAGAATAACTCGAAAATGATCAGGACTATATGTTGGTTTAAAGCCAGCCACATGCTTGCACCTATCAATATCTACATCTATATCTACATCTGCATCTACAAATATTTGTAGGATCATGTGATATAGACTCTAGATGAGAAAATAATAATGTACATGTAATATGTAAGGCTTAAAAGGTTGTAAGCAGTGGCATGAATTAGAGCTGGAGGCCAGTCACTAGCGTTTTCAACTAGAGGTTTATTCTGGGGCCAACAGTGTTTAACATCTTTGTTAGTGACCTGGTTGATGGAACAGTGTACCCTCAGGAAGTCTGCAGATGACAAAAAACCAGGACAAGAGGCTCACAGACAAAACAGATGTGCTGCTGTTCAGAGGGAACTCAACAGACTGGATAAATGGGCCAGTAGTGACTTAATGAAGTTCAGCAAAGGGAAATTCCAAGTCCTGCCCCTGAGGAGGAACAATCCCATATACCACTACAGGCTGAGGGCCACCTGGGTGGAAAGCAGCTTTGCAGGTCTGGGGTCCTGGTGGACACCATGTTGAATGAGTCAGAAATGTGCCTTTACAGTCAATAGCTGTGTTAGGAAAAGAATTGCCAGCAGACTTGGGGAGGTGCACTTCTCCCTCTGCAGTGGTGAGGCTACACTTAGAGTGCTGTGTCCCAAATGTCAGGCATGGACAGGCTGCAGCATCTATCACAGAAGGAGAGGCTGAGAAGCTGGGATTGTTCAGCCTGAGGAAGAGAATGCTCAGGAGAATCTTTCCACTGTGTATAAATACTTGGTTGGAAGGGACAGGGGAAAAGAATTCAGATCCAGGCTCATCTCAGTGCAGCCCAGCAAAAGGAGAAAAGCAATAAGTACAAACTGAAATACAGAAAATTCCAGGTAAATATAAAACCCCCCCCACCTTTTCCACTGGGCAAGTAGTCAGACACTGGAACAAGTTGCCCAGGGAGGTTCTCGATTCTCAATACTTGTACAGATTCAGAACCCAACTGAACAGTGTCTTGGGAAACTCACTATAGAAGACCCTTTTCTGAGCTGTGCCTTAGATTAGGTGATCTCCAAAGGTGCCTTCCAGACTCACTGATGCTGTGATTTTGCAATTCTATTGCAGAGAACACAACTATTTGGATTCATCTGATGAATGATTTAATAATTTGCTTATCTTTGTAAAAAACCATGAAATTTATAGAGAAGTTAAATTATTATTATTTATTAAATTATTGTTTGAAAAAGCTCAATTTCCACTTTCTCCATTCTTTTAGTTCTTATACTATGAGGGGAAGGAAATAGAAAAACTTGGTTTTGCCTTTTATCTCAAATATCTTCTCATGAAATAGTAACTATGCAAATCCAGCATGTGATAAATTTTGCTAACATTGGAATGGAAATGTAAAACAATAGGGTGCAGCCTAAAAGTACTAAGCCTTAAGCAGCCTTAAGTACTATTAATGTAGTACCCAGGTAATAGACTTTTGCTGAAAGGGTTGTCTATTAACAATTTTTTTGCAGTATTTTTCTTTTTACTTGAGAAATTTCCAGTTTTCTATGTGAAGTGATTCAGTTCCTAGCAGAGACTGGCCAGGGTCCAGTTATGACACTGGTCTTAGAAATCATTTATAATGATAATCTGAGCTGAATTTCATAACCAAGAACAAAATTTATGAGTGTTCAAATCCTGAATTGGATATGAATTTTGTGGTTAGGGTTGTCTGAAATATTTGTTGTTGTTGTTGCAGAAGACCTGGACTTCACTGTGCTCTCTGCATAAACTACGTTAAAAGTGGCTTCTTCCATTAAAAAAACAACAGTCTAAAAAAATTAACATTTCTGCATTCAAAATCCAAACATTCATCAGAGTAGTCTGAGACCTATTACGTGTACCAATATGGTGGAAGATGTCTGGGGTTGGAAAAAATCCTCCAACGGGACAGAGTTGACCATGAGCTACCAGATGGATAAGAATAAACCAACAAATTGCCCTGGATTAAAACCTACTGACCTGTTGCTGGTATGACAGGGATTGGGATAAATTTTTTTTTGTCAAGGTGGTCACCTTTAGATAGAACGGCAAAGGAGATGTTTAAGAATGGAACTAAACTAATGAAAAATAGGATGAGCTTATAGATATTTATGGGAAAAATCTTCCAACCTCAAGGGGCAACCTGGGTAAAAAAGGCATGTAGGTGTGTATTGGAATAAAATAGCAGACAACGAATATTAAGTTCACAGGCAGCTTAGAGGTTCTGGTTCCTATGAGTCAAAAAATACATTGAAATGTAGCTGAGTCTTGCAGAGCTGTGATTTATTTTCTTCAGCTGCATTTTAGAAGAGAATCCAGGCTCTTATAACTGTAGCACTGAAGATATTATTACTGCTGGTGTAAACAGGAACATCTTCCAAATGCAGATAAGCAACAAAGGGTGTAATATTGAGTTATCCTACAGTCTAGAGATGACCCTTCTGCAACAGTCTTGAAGGCCACGTGTGCATGGCAATGTGGTGAGGTGTATCTCACTACTGCTGTCACTGTATCTTTTCTGTGGCTAGGACAGGGCTTCAGTCCTCAGGCTGTCAGCTGGGCATCTTTCTTGAGGACTAAATCTATTTGAAAAAGTAAATATTGCTGGGCTGACGTGTGCACTTATCCTTGATGAAGTCATTAATGTGGTTTCCAGCAAACTGTTCATAAAATTCATGGCTGCACTTAATTGCTACCATATTCTTCCTCTTCACATATTCTTATATTAATAAGAAAAAATGCTGAAAGTCCTAATAAACTACACATAGAAGAATGCTTGAACTGCAGTTAGCTGGTCACATCACCACAGATATGCAGGCCAGTTGTCAAATGGGGGATTATGTGTCACTTAAGGCACAGCCAGTGCCTTTTAGCTCTTTAAAAGATAAGTTTATTGTCTAAATAAATTGTCTTTCTGTTTGGTTAGCACCTTCAAAGGGCATTAACCCCCCATCTATTTAGGTATATTTTAGCCCTTGGTAATGTCTCCCTACTCCTGATCCTAATCCCTCCCTGATCTTTTCCTCATGATTAGGTCACTAATTTTTGGATAGTCAAAATTAAGTGAGATACACCCACTCTCTATAATAAATCTCAACCCCCACAACTGCTATCAAGCTCAACATGTCAAGACAAACCAAGCTGCATGGGGTGTTAAAGCCTTGCACTTGCATTGCTCTTTCTCCAACTCAAGTCTCCAGGGAAAGCTTGCACAGTGACACAGAGATCATAATTTCAAGGGCATCTCCTTGACACTCACAGAACAAGAGATCTTGAGAACAAGATCTTTTGCTTTGTAGGCATATCACAATGACATCAGCGAAGTTACACCAAGCAAGCATCCAATCTCACATATCAAATTTATTCAAACACACAGGTTGCTGGAGGACATTGTCAGAGAGCCAAGGATACTCCTCCAGACAATCATTTGGTCCACTATTGAAATTTGGCTTGGGAAGCATCTGGATGTGCATAATGCTACATACCACCTCCAGACAAGCCTGAAAACATGTTTTTCCACTAGCTGTTGTGGGTGAAACAAGCTGTAAGCAGAGCATCACTACCCCAGGCAGGATTTAGCCAGAAGATGGGGAATGAGACATTCAATTTGAAGTCTCCTGACCGTAGCAGAATGAAGAAAAAAACCCCCTTTGTTCCCATCTCCTTTCAGAAGCTGACATTCAAAGCTTAGCAAGAGGAATCTACAGAATGTTTGAGGGCTAAATGTATCACCATCTGGAATGGTATTGCCAGAAAGAAAACAAGAGAAAGACTTCTTTTTTGCATGTAACTTGTTTAATAAAAATAAAATTCCTCTTACATTTCAGACATGGGACTGTAACCACTCCACCCTAACTCGCTTTGTCATGCTCAGATCTATGAAGTAAGAGGAAATTATAGAAATTTATCATGTCTGGGTACTCAGGATTGATTACAACTCACTGCTTTTATCTTCCCAACAGTCACTAAATCTAATTGCCTTGTTGTAATGGATTAACCCCTGTGGTCCACAGTAGCATTTATATTGTGTTCAAGGAGACTGTTACAGAGTTAGGGTACTTTTTTTCAGCAATATACTTTCGTAACATGTAGGTGCTCTTTGGACATAACTCACCCTTTGTGGGTCTTGGGGGTCTAATTGGCTCATTGCACTGCCTTTCTGCAGGGGATGAATTTCACATCACTTTCGGAGCAAGAACAGAAGGGTCAAAGGGCCCTCCACAGCATAACCATTTCTTTTAAATTACAATGCAAGCAGATTTTGAAACCCTGTGTTCAAACATCAGCATCTGTATTGTAATCAAAAACATTCCCTTGTCTATATTTGTGGGATTAATATTATTATTAGTCACAGTATCTTAGCCCCTGAGAGAGCATCATTCTGGGGTCAGGTCCCCAACAAGCTGTGTAAGTACAGACTCTGTGTTCATATAGCTACCATCTAAGCTGTTTTACAGTGTTTATCACAGGGCCTCCAAGTGGCTCAATGGATTCTAGTGACTCTCCAAATGATGGTGAAAAGATCTGGTGCTGCAGCAGTAGGTGTGAGGCAACAAACAACAGGTGGCTGTGGACATCAACAGCAAGGGAATCATAGAATGTTAGGGGTTGGAAGGGACGAATGCTACTCAGTGTGACAGTCTACCCCCAATACTGACCAGTATCTTTGAAAGTGCAATGTGAGAATAATGTTTTAAGGACAGGTATGAAAGAGGAAAATGAAGTATTTTAAAAATTGATTTTATTTACTTTTAATTAAAAAAAAAAAAAAGAAAAATTTAGATCATTGGGGACAGGATCAGATTTCATATGGGGTACAACCACCCGTGTTAAAAGAGATAGAAAGAGAAATAGTACAAAGAAATGAGAAAGGTTATGTTGCACCTTTGAAAGTACTGGTGAGATGTGACTTGAAGGAAGTACAAGAGAGATTAAAGGGTTGAAGGTGAGGTAAATGTGAGAAAGGAGAAAAATGGCCTGAGGAGTTAGGACATAGAGTTGTCTGGAAGTAGCTTAAAACTGTTTAGCTAAGAGGTCAGTAAAGTTACAGGAAGATGTACTGGGTAAGAGGGAAATGAGCTAAGTCTTGGGCTTACCACCCAACAGAGGTGAGTGAGAAGCAGGAAATACAAAGGGAAGGGTAGGATTGAGGAAGGAGGGACAGAATTCATCACAAAAGCAGAGATCAGCATCAGAGATGCTAGAGAGAGTATGGACCATGCTTGCTGAAAGCAGGTCTAATGGGCAGCCAGTTGGTAGAGCAGGAGAGGTGGTAAACCATGAATCTGACATGGGATATCAGGACAGCAGGTAGCTATGGAGATATGCATTTGTAAAGAGCCCTATCTATGAAACTTGCATCATCTCTGAGATTCATAAAAGGATTTTTAATGGAATTATCTCAGGTTCACTCTAAAGTGAATAGGAACCACTTGTGAATCCAGGTTCCACAGTCAGAGTAAATCTAATCTAATACATTTTCTTCTTTCATCACACAAGACACAATCGCAATCTCAAATCAGTGTAACTGAGTGTTTAATAGCTTCAAGCAAAAGAATAGAGCAGGTGAACAAATGTCTTTAAATTGCTTACTTTAAAGAAGGGCAAATTGTCTGGTACATTTTTGTGGGTGTACAAATGCCAATATTATTAGTTTTATTTGACTTTTTACAATGTACTTTTAATTAAAGCGATTAGGGAAATTCTTGTCTTAACCATTAGCAAAATAATTGCTCTTAAAGATCTGATTCATTCCCAAGTTGCTTTTATATCCTGCTTGTCATAATGATAACTGTTTAAATGAGGTTCTTCACAAAATTTGTCATTGGAAAATGGAACGTGTTTAAAGTCTGCTAAATGAAAATACCTTTTAATTACATAAATTGCTATCAAATGCTTTCCGCTGACTGTACAGCTTGAACAGCACAGCTTTGGTTCTGCTGAAATGGCTCAAGCTGAACTTTGGTTTCACCTCTGAGTTTGGTACAATGGTTTCCAGAGGTTAGTTCAGGAGACTACATTTGCTGATTGCTAACTCGACGTCTTCTGACCCATCTTTAACTCTGACATTTTCCCACTGTAGCAAGTCACAAGGATTCACACGAGCAGGCTGAGATTACTGTGTCTAGGGATACATTATTATTGTGGGCATAACCATGACATCTTTGCAAACAACAAACCTTTCTTATCTGAGATGAGCTTAACTGTACTACTCAGAATCTGTATTGCAAAATAATTTATAGCAGTTCATTGGGACACAAGCTGATACAGAGAAAGAAAACAATGTTTTTACATATTTATGCACAATTTCTGCAGGGAGCCGTAGCCTGGGTTAACTGTTTCGTTGCCTTTTAAGGAAATTTGTTAATGAGTGTAGACCGCAGAAATTTGCCTGCTAATAATGTAAATTCAGCTCTGCTTTCCCTATGCAAGTATTTTTGTACAAGATAAGGTACTTCTGGATGTTTCTGTGGTGTGGTTCAGCATCCATAATTTGAATATTAGTATAACCTTGGTTTCAATTCTGTCTAGGGGAGATGATTTCGCCAAGCTGATTGTGCATAAAATCTCTTGAGAAGGTATTAGCAATGCTCGAGAGCTCTGTTCTCATTCCAAAGCCCAGGCAATGATGAGGTTGTGGCTTCTCTGTGAGAGCCCTGGTGAGAGCCCAGAGCCCTGTTACAGCACTTTCAGGTGTGCTCCCACACTGAAAGTGTTCAGATTGTAGACAATGCACTTATGCAAACTTTATGTCCTGAAGACCTGACCTTTTCTGTGGCAAGTGGCCATGATGTTGTTTCATGAGCATATTTGAGTGTGTGTATGTTTCTTTATGTCAAATGTAGAAAGTTGATTCCAGTGAAGATAATAAGAATTTAACAAGCAAACAAACAACAAAAAAGAAAAGCAAAAAAAAGATAATTAAATAAACAAAACAAAATCTTCAGAAACATGAAAAATATTTTTCAATAAAAAGACTAGTCTCAAAATGAATTTGACACCAAAAAGCTTCTCTCAGACATCTGCAGAAGGCCCAAGCACTGGAAAGAGGAGGATTTAAACAACAAACTAAACAGTACAGTACTGTATTTATGTGGGACTAACATGACAAACTCTATTTAGGTTTTATACCAAAAGCTTAACCTTTTGCAGTTTGTGGGTTTGAGCTGCACTAACAAGAAGCAATTACTGTGGTGGATTCTTTTTTTTTTTTTTTTTTTTTCTTTCTTATGGTGTAAGGCCTCAGGCTTCTCAGTGTGGCTTCTCTCATAGCTGGCACACAATAACAGGGGTATATGCCAAAGCTGCTCTTACTTCTCCAAGGCAATGAATCAGAAAGAGCTGTGGCGTTCTAATCCGAATGCTTTCTTTTGCTAGGCTGGAAGTCCATTACTTTCTTAGAAACCAGACAGACATAGCAATCCCTCCTGCTCTCTCATGTATTCCACCCTAGATAGCTCACTGGAGGCATACACACACACACATTTTGACTGAGCTGCATGATGGATGAGGCGTCTGGTGACATACAAAGTGTAATTTGCTTTATTTAGATGTCTGCACCTCTCCTGTAGAGAGGGGATTACAAGCATGGGCAGAGCAATCCTTCCTTTCATGCTGGTTGTTGGCTCCAAAGATGTCTCAACATGGAAAACAGCTCCAATCTCAGATTTAGGGAAAGAATAAAGGCCAGAGTTGACAAAAGTTCAGATTCAAAAAGTTATTAAGAGTTCCTATGTGTTTCTAGGCACTTCACTTTCCCTTGCAGTCTCAGGGTTGACTTGATGCCCTGAGATTTCATGATCTTCTGTCAAAATTAGCCAGAAAATTAAAACTCATAACAGCATGTCTTTACATGCTGGAAAATCTATTTGCATGTCAAGAAACAGAATTGGAGATTCTGTGGGAACACTGCCACTTGGAAACACCTGCCATAAAACTATTTATATTCACATAGATGTATGTGTGCCTGTATCTTTCTGTATGGCTGCATGTGGGTGTGTATATGCACACATAAAGTGGGTTGATGAATATGCTTGATATATTTGAGAAAAGACAGTGTATTTTTTTTCTGCAGATTTCACCTTTATTCTTTCTTTGCAATGCCCTCAGTTTATTCATTCACTGTATTTTTAAATCTGTCCCTTTGTGTTTGGCTTCATTGAATGGATTGATCACAATCATGACCAGCTGAAGGTCTGATCTAATATTCATTCAACTCAAAGGAAAGCTCTACATCGGAGAGGCAAAGGGGTCTGGAACATCAATAATGTGATTGTTAAATGGGTACAGATACCTGATACCTGAAGTCACAGCTCTTCAGTAGTAACTGAGTATAACTAAAAAATAAACAGAGGCTTCACTTGCTTTCCTGGAGATATAATCAGTTTTAACAGCTGGAAGATTCAGTGTAGTTCAAAGTCTATCTTAAAACTTCTTTTCTAGAAGAAATAGTTTATTCTATAAAATATATGTGTTATGTGCAGACTGCAAGCTAATAACTCACACACACACACACACAAAAAAACCCCAAACATAAACAGTAATTCCTATTTCATGTTTTGGATTCCATAATTCCCTTGAATTTATTCTATATTCTGTATTTATGATTAAATAAATTTTGGAACTGATTCTGAACTCAGTGGTTAGTCATGGCCTGGTTTTTAAATAGGAGTGTCCACAATTTATCCAGTTCAGAGTATATAGTTCATCCAGTTCATACACTCTTGGTACACTCACTGCTTTAAAAAAAATTATTTGCACAATAGATGCAACTATGAATTCTCATAGCTGATGATGCACATTATTTTGTTTGAAAATGCTGAGAAGACTTCATTGTAATTCATGGCACTGCAGAAAATTCCCAGTAATTCCTTTTCTGTTTTGTTTTTTTTTTGGTTGGTTTATTGTTTTATTGTTGTTGTTGGTTTTTTTCCTAAAATGGTCTAGATTAATAAAATTAAACAGAATATGAGAAAAAAAAATCCATCTATAGATTAAATGTGTACATGCATGAGCATTATCAGAATATAAATTCTGTTTGCTCAAGTCTTCTTCATATGAAATGTTCATTCTTTTATACATTTTTTTGTGCATGCCTCAAGGAAATATTTTTACAGCTTATTCCTGATTTGCTAGAGATCTGATTGAGGTTTCAGAAAGTAATGTTTTACTACATCAAATATTCTGCTATGAAAATGCACTACTTTTTTGTTGTTTGTTTTGGGTTTGGTTTTTATCTATTTGTTTGTTTGTTTATGTATGTATGTAATTATTTATTTATTTAGACTATTAGTGTCTTAGCTTAGTACAACAGTAAGTGATGCAATGGAAGAGCACATGGTCCTGCAACCTTCAGCTGATTTACCCTGCATAGTGCAGAGCAAATTCTGTAAATCACAGATATTAATCATGGCCAGTGAGCAACAGAAGCTGATCTAGTTGAAATGATGCACTGGTAGAAAAGACTGTCTCCCAGTACTTGTGCTTTCTGTGCATTTAGACAGATGCTATTTCATCTCTGCTATCTACACAACCTCTTTTAGGAAAGCATATGTTTTATTATAGTTCATTTTATGGATATAATGATGAGCAGTTGTTTCCTGGAGCTAAACAGACAATGGATCTGCATTTAGAGCCCGTAGCTGACTACTTCCTTGCTTAGTTAAAGGCAAATAAGAGTTGTAATTTAGCTGGGAAGACACTGGTTCACAGAGTAAAAAAAATCATCATGTTGATGCCTAAACTCAGATTATTTTGTACACAGCAGCCAGGGACCAGCCAACTCTTTATCCAGAAGCTGCAAGGCAACTGTCTGTAGAGAGCTCCAGCCTGCTGGCTGACAGGTTTGGAGATGTCTAAAAGCCTGACTTCAAGAGGTCGATCCTAAATTTGGAGAAGCTCAAGCAAGGAGACCTAGGACCCTCTATGGATACCTGGGGGTCATCCACAACAAGGGATAGAGCAAAATATATTTACACATGTTTGCTGAAGTAAGAAAGTGAACATTTTTCATGGACACTGCATGCAAACAGTAATACATAGAAGATACTTTCAAGATCTGTGCCAAGTTTATTGCATTCTTTTTTTTTTTTTTTTTTTTTTTTCTTATAGCTTTTCCTCCCAGGCCAGGTTTTCTAACCATTCTCACATGCTTGTGTGAGGTTCACTGCTGTTGTCTGGCTTCTCTCTGGTCAGTGTATACTCTTTCTTAAGAGAGATGCCAGAACTGGATACCCACAGAGGTATCAGTGTGCTCTGGCATTCCAAGGTATTTTGTTATTTTTGACTTAGAAAGTTTGACTGGATTAAAGTGGTCACTTTGTGTAATAAAATGGAAAGTTTTTATCTGTGATATTCTTCCTGGGCTGATACTAATATGCGTGGTATGGTTCAATAATAAAAGAACTAAAAATCAGACATTATTTTTATGATGATGATGGGAGTATTTGGAGACAAAAAGAAAAAAAATAAACAAAACCCCAAACAAGAAATAAATTAAAAAAAAAAAACCACAACAACAAAACCACCCAAAACCCCACAGCATTTTGGAAGTGAAATGAAACTTCAAGTATATACTGAAGAATATGTTATGTGTAAGCCTGGAAAACTTTCTATCAAATCTCAAGAATTTTTAGAAATCTATTCATTCCTTATGGCAAGTGGTTTATGTAAAGTTATGAATATTACTGTAATTAGGGTCTTTTACCAGTAAAATGTCCCAAATACAAGAAAACTTAGTATAATATATTTACATACATAAAAAACATTCAAAATTCCTTGGGTCTCAACACAGCTCTACACAGATGGTGAAATTTAGTCAGCTAAAGAAGTGGAACATTGTACTTCAGACTTTTTCTTTTATCTTTCACCTTTCTCTGCTGTTTCTCTCCCAGTTTTTCTGACAGCTGCTCCACAAAGAAGCCTGGGAATGACTATAAAACGATCGCCTCAGATTGCTTAATATTACTTCTCTGAAGACTGCTTGAATTCAAAGGCTCTGTGTGAGAGATGGGGAAGACACAGAATCACAGAATTATTGAGGCTGGAATAGACCCCTGAGATGATCAAGTCCAGACTAACACCACAATACCTAGCTAGACCATGTCACTAAGTGCCATATCCAATCATTCCTTAAACACCATGAGGGATGGTGACTCCACCAACTCCCTGGGCAGCCCGTTCCAGTGTCTTATGACCCTTTCTGTAAGGAAGTGCTTCCTTCATTTCTGCCTTGGCAGCTGATAAATAGCAGTTTGCTCTTCATGTTTCAGTTTGCAGAGAAGATATGCACAGGCTGACAGAATTAACAGTCTCCTCCTAGAGCTGTTGAAATCCCTTTCAGCTCATTTAGGGCATCACATACACAAGCTATACATAGCTTCCTCTAACTTTTAAACTAGATCCATACGACTCATTTCCAATATTAACACCATAATTCCTCAGCTGTGCCAAAGCACTGCAACCATATGCTCATTGTATGAAAATTCCATCAATGGTTTCATAGGTGTTCAAGGCTGGAATGGAGACACCATAGTAGATTGAGTTAGCTAATTTAAGGCCAAAACAAAAAGACATTTAATATGGTGATGGAATTATCAGTTTATCCTCAATAACCTGGCTGTAAACTCCAATTTATTTAAAAAATTTAATTTTATTTTGGCTAAAGTATACTCTTGATATTTTTATAGCCTCTTGAAAAGTTACACAGGTGAGTATTTCATTGCTTTCCTTTTAGTTTGTGATAATGATTAATCACTTCTATAGTCATATTTCTAATTTTTAGTGCTTCCACTTCCATTATCCCTTTCTCTGATTATTAAAGGCCCATTGTATGATGGGTCTTTCCTCCTTGAGAACATTTTCACAGACTCTAATTGCATCACTGCTCAATTATCTTCCTGATAAACCACATGGACCGAACAATTTTGACTGATATTGAGTTTCCTCATTGAAAGCCATTTATAGTAATTTGACATTTGCCTTCCAATTTTTCCAAAATTTGTTTAAATATGGAGTCACTAGGCATGTATAAATGAAATATTTCAGCATTGGTCTCACCAAAACTTGCGTAAAATTGCCTTCCTGATTACCACCTTTATATTAATATTTCACATTTTTCCTTACCTAATAGTATCTTCTTGGGAGTCAGTGTGAAGTAGCACTTTTTTATGAGTCATTGCTTTCAGAAGGGAATGCCTCACTCTGATCCTGGGTCAGACCTTTGATCCTAGAGAGACATTTTTGCATTTACATGTATTAAATCTGAGGCATGAAGTTAATCTTTGTGTGAAAGGTCTGTGGAAAAAGAAGGGCTGACTTAATAGGAACTTTGTTGAACTAATCCAATGTAGGAATCATTCACCTGTCAGACAAAATTGAAGACTTATCCATTTTCTAATAAGGAAGGAATAAAACCATCTCTTTTGCTCTTCGCTACAAAGGAAAGTTTTAAATTTATAAAAGCATAAGCTATAAGCTGGTGTCCTGGTTTGTATTTCAGTTTGGATGGCAAACATTTATATGGCCTGAACTAATGGATGGAGATGCTTGGAGACATTTGACGGCCAGTCCTCTTGCATTAAGACTTCTTGAATGCCATAAAGCTGAAGGTGACAGTCTATAAGATAAATATGTCTGCAAAAATGCTATTATCCTGAGTGAGACACCTGGCTGTTTCCTGGGAAGAGCTCAATATTAGTAAGCAATTTTTGTTTAGTAAAATATTTTTTTCTCATTGCATTTTTTTCTTCTTTTTACAGTAGACTTGGATATATTCTGCTATTGCTTGGATATATTCTGCTATTGCTTTGGCAAATGGGTAAAACTTGTCTTTTACTCCCCTGATTTCAATAGCCTGATTGCTACCACTTGTTTGGTAGTGTAACATGTGTAATGTTTTATTCCATATACTTTATTGAGCATGTATATCGGGCTCTGGCTTTCAACTGGGACAGACCAGCAGAAGCAGAGGAAGGAAGGTCTGATGGAAAGATAAAGCTTCCAGATGTTGAGGGTTTTATCTGAATAAAACAGCTCCCTCCTATGTGTGAAATACCTAAATTTAAAACCAAAGTAAAAAATAAAAAGAAAGATAACAGAACAGTTTCTTTTATGAACTCCTTTTCAATACTGAATTTTTAATCTTTATTTTCTTCTTTCTCTAGTTCACATTAATGCAATGGGTGCTCAAAGGAATGAGAGATTCTCAACAAGGTCCTTTCATTTGCTTTGTTGCAAAAGAGTGCACAGTGAGTTAAGTGGTAAGACTTATTCCTGGCCTCTCCTTTACATTAGGAAAAACCTCAATTTCACATTTCCCAATCAGATGTGGTATTTCTTTTCCTTTGAATCATTGCTTCTGCCAGTATACAGGACAGGCATTCACTGGAACGAATAAATACTCCCTGATTGGGAAGATGTCCATCCCTGCTTCATTATCACCAAAAAAAAAAAAAAATCATTATGACCATATGCTGAAATTAGAAAAAAAGTGATGAGGGTTGCAGGAGGAGACATGTGGTCAACTTCATGGAGCTACATAACACCCAGGAATGTGACTTTCCACCACTCTATCTCATCTTGCTCTTTTCATGTCTTGTATGACAGAAGTAAGTATATTCTCTGGGCTCTGTACTTACAAAGGAGTGAAGCATTTTCATGACACTTCTGACAATTCAACTTGAGGGAAGTACATGGCATGGAAAAATTCATTCTCTTGAGAGAGAGACAAATGAAGACAGGGTGCTACAGTGAAAAAATGTCTTGTAGCATTAAGGCAAGCAGAAGAACTCTAGAAACCTGAAGTTAAAGTCTGCTGTATAGGTCTTATACAGAAGATAAGGTACATCTGGTCTTCAGGAGATTCTGTACCCCTTAATATTTTTCATCTCTTCTACAATCAAGATTCTCAAAAGCCCCCAGGTGGCCTCTCTCTACCTACCTTCTTGGACAGCCTAAAGTCAAATGTAGTTGTATGAAATTAATAAAACTCATGAACAAACAAATCAAGACATTATCCAGTGCAAGGTAGATTTTCAAATGCCAGAAGTCACCAAGTCCATTAAAACTGCAGTGAAGCCAGTCTGGGGCTAATCTGCTTTAGGTGCTTTGAGAGATACTCTGGTGATGGGCACCAGTATAACACCCTAAAATTGATAGCCTAGATTTTAATAAATAATGAGAGCTGCACACTGTCCTAAGGTTAGTAGGAGTGTGACATGCTCAGTTTTATGGATGTTGTGTTTCTTTCCTTTTCTTTTCCAACAGTGAATACTGTTTAAATTACAGAAGAAACTTCCACCAGTCCTGATAATAGGGATAGGGGATAAACCTGGCTTGTATCTCTGAGTAATATATACCCCTCACCCTAACACTGCAAGATATTAGCTCAAGGCTTGTCAGCCTCTTGGGTTTTAATTAATGAAGTTCCTGTTAAGGACATTTTTTTCATCACTTGCTCTATTCCAACACATTTCTTTCATTTGAAACCTGAGCGCTCTGCCAAGCAGGCCCACAATGTCAGAAGGGGAGGGAGAGCCTGTCTAAACTACAGTCGTCTCTCTGTTCAACTTGATTCAATTTAGTAGAATTTCACTTTGTCGAATGACAAGATGCTGTATTTTGACAGTTGCCTATTTATGCTAAAGTGGAGGCATATTAAAATCAGTTTGGCATCTGGCTCACTCGATCTGTAGCTTTTAGAATCTGATGATCCTTTTTTTGGTTTGACTGACATTATTGTTTAGTTCTTTAGTTTCTGATTTGTCATATTGGGCTGATTTCCTTTTTTTATTTTTTTTCCTTTTCTGTTCTGTTGATGGGTTGGGTTTTTTTTTTTGTTTGGTTTTTGTGTGTGTGTGTGTGTGTATTAAATAAAAGCTTTCCTAAGAAATTGTCATTTTCTTCCTTGAACACACCCTTCTTCAGCTGCAAATCTAGAAGAGAGGAGACAGCATTGTTAAAAGGAAGGAATTTCTTGTAGGTTTTTTCCTTTAAAACTTACTGGAAAAAGTTAAATGTGACAACTAAACAAAAAACTGCTGCAGTTTTAAAGTAGCAAATGCTGAGGCTGTGAGTAAGAGGCATTATGTTACTCAGCCAAAATCCCCTCCTGGCTTTGGTATGAAGTTTGTCTGATGACGGGCTGAATCTGACAGATTCTCTGTTGGTATGTTTGTATATTCACATGCTGGATTCCCTACCATAACACGTGACCACCTTCCAGTAGTCTATTGAGAGACCCGACTGGCATTTGTCATCTGCTGTCTGCTGTCTCATACTTTCCCCAGGAGACAAGTGTGTGCAATAGGGGATCTTGCTTTTCCAATAATATTTTTAAGTGCTTGCTGATTGTCCTGTGTTAGACGAGGCAGGTCAGAGGTAAAAAACTTTCATTTCAGCAGAAGCCAGTTTCTTTTGTGCTGATTATTAATTCCTAGGAAATTTAATTCTATAACTCATCTTGGGCTTTGAGAAATCTTTGCCCTTATGCTTATTGCTGAAAATTCACTTGAGTTAGAAAATATTTTTTTGTTTGTTTGTTTTGATCTTCACCCTGGAGCTCATTTTGGAAAGGGAACACCAAAGCTCTGAACTGTAGCAAGTCACACCTGACATGGTGCATTAAGAGCAATAATTTTTCTTCCTCCCCAGATCAGTATTTCTGGCAGAAAGGAGACACAGCCTTTGATCTCAATTCCCAGTTTATAACCCTCCACATTTAGCCTTTTCAAAACAAACAACAAAACAAAGCTGTGTTTTATGATCTGCATATTAAATCCTCCGCAAAACTGCATCTCCTATACCTCTGAACAAAGTAGTTTGTCATGGTCCTAATTAATTATGATCACCAAAAATCCCTATTCATGCCCAGTACTCTATTATCCCAATTATCATCACAAGATTGTCTTTCATGCTGAGGACTTTAACTGCAGCCCTGTCACCTGGAGGGAGGAAAAGCAATGGTACCCACCTGTTTTCATGGCAACCATGAGAAGGTCCCACCCTCCATCCCTGACTCCACCCTTGGTCCTGGAGCTGGCTCTGCTCCGAGCTCTCCTTCAACAGCATGGCAGCCAGGACACAGCTCTGCACCATGTGTCAGACTTTGATATGATGGTAGCTGTTATAAACTGTAATGGGAGCCTATAATTGTATAAATATATTGCCCCTATCTTTATTGATGCCTTCAGTAGAGTCTCCCTAAAATTTGTGACTAGTCATTTTGTAGTTTGCCTTTTCTTGTATGCCTGTTGACCACAAATTAAAAACATGAAGCAATTTCAAGCTCTGACTTCATACTGAGCCATCTCAGGGATGTCAGACTGGAGGACATCACCTGGATAAACTAATCTACTCCCTTGTGGGTAGAGATGTAGCAGATGCTAAGCCTGGGAGGTCCCCTAAGGGCCTTTTCTATGCACAAATACAAACATCATTGGCTACATTCCCCAATACACACACACACACATACACACACACACACAAATCAGTCTACAGCTCAAGAAAGCAAAACAACCCCAGAAACATAATATTGAACAGAATGAGTCCATGACAAACTCAGATCATCACCAGTGGTTTGGGCACCTTCAGTTACAGGACACTATCCAGGTGAAAATGTCTGAGGAATATAACTAATGTAGAAAAAATACTTCAAGTCTGATATGGAGGAAATTTTCCCAGCAGTGTAACAGATGAGTGGTTTAAACCTAAGCACAGGAGCAAAAGAGAAATCAAGAGGGAAGCAACATTACACCTGACTGCATGTCCCATGACAGACTGTTGCCAGTCTGTGATGAATCTGAGAAAAAAAAAGGAAAAAATAAACACCAAAAACCAGCAGCCAAGTTATTCATCAAAGGTGGGAAAATAAATCTTCTTGGCCTCTCTAGCCATCCAGTGGAAACCCTGAAGCATGAAATTAATTAAATACAAAGAAACATAATTAATTTAATTAAATGCAGTCCTTTTAAAAAGGTTTTCTCTGATTAATGCCTGCTCCTGCAAAAGCTTATGAATATATTTAGCCCTATTCCTAACTACAACATTGGTAGGATCTTGATCAGAGCAGCTAAAAGCTCATTATATGAGTGCAAGTGAATAACTTGCACTGGCAGTGTGAAAACAGACACAAGAAATCCCATTTTAAAAAACACACTCGGAAAAGAGATCAAAACATCCTTCAGTTTAATATCTTCTGGGGCCAGGAGGCACCATTCAGCTCACCTAGACTGACTCTCAGCATAATACCAACCACAAAACCTCACCGTGCAATTCTCACATTAGGTCCATCAAACTCTGATCCAGCCAGATCATGCCACCTATTTCCATAGTGTAAAGTTTGGTGGTGGTTTATTTTTTCACACATTGATTTCACCCACTGATAGCACTTGGCAGTGGTTGAGCTCAAATTAAGTCAAACTATTTACCAATTAAGTGGCAGACCTTATCATATCATTGGTCTTAATTAGTTCCCACGCAACACTCCATTTAATAATACTTCCCATCTGAAAGCTTTGGAAATGAATCTCAATCATTTCCAACAGTGTTTGCGAAACTAAGGCTCAGAGACTGACAATTTATCACCATTGCATGGTCACGTAGTCCAGAATTTAGTAGATATGCTGTATTCCCTTACCCTCAAAATCTGGTGCACATTGCTATTCTTTTTTGTTGTTGTTTCTGTTCTTGGTTGTTTTTTGTTTGGTTGTTTGGTTGCTTTTGGTTTTGGTTTTGTTTTGTGGGTTGTTTTGGTTTTTGGTTTTGGTTTATTTCTGTTGGGTTTTTTTTCTGTGCCAGATGTCTTAGAGGGATGTTTTCCTAAAAGCCTGAAAGTCTTATGAGAAGAGATGTGTTAAGTTTTATGGCATTGTGACCAGCTTGTCACTTGTCATGTATATTTTAGTTTGTAATATTACTCGGTTCTCTCCTCAACACAGCTGATAAGCCTCATCTACAACTATCAGAAGTTACAGTCCTCATCAGCTACAGGGTCAGGAAGGTTTTCTCCATATCAGATAGGCCTGAATTTGAGTTTTGCTATTTTAACTGTTGCAAACAGTGAGAATTACTGGAGAAGAAATCATAGCATTTTCCCAGTTCACCACTCTTATACACTATAAATAATTTCATTTCTTAGGGATGAGATTAATAAAGGTTTTAAGAATGAGCATTGTGATTCTTTGGAAATATTGACAGTTTTCCAGTGAATTAACTTCTCTGTGAGAGCCGTTATAAATATGAAGAGACGTGTTATTTTTGATTCAAGCTCATCTTTTTGGTGTTAATTCACCCTTTTTTTTTTTTTTCTTAGTCAAAAGTAAAGTAAATGTTAATAACCTCTACCTCTAGATAGGAAGCAGATGCAAGAGATCTTAGCTGTTCTTCCCAAGGCCTGTTATGAGTTTGGGCTCAAATGTCAACATGAGTCAACATTTTACTTTTAGTGACAGGTTGGTTTAGTTTCCTATTTAGTATTGGTTGAAACACTGCAAATTCCCCTTAGAGACAAAACACTGACTCCTTAATAGAAAATTGTTCTAAAAGCTTTAGTGAAATTTTCCGAAGTATTTTGTGCATTTTCTCCCCATTTCCTTGAAATTGCTGCGAGAAGGAATTTTATCATCAAAGTGAGCAGAACTGGCAAGGCATGAATGAACACAAACCAAAGAGGCTCCCGATCGAGTCTGTCTTTGATGAGATCCATACACCGCACCTATGTGCTCCGTCTGCGGGGAGATCCCAGCTGTCATGCCAGTGTTTCATCTGCAAATTTCAATTCCCCTCCAGACCTTGAAGAAGGGACTAGAACTTACCCAGATTTCATACAGTTCACTGGGTCACTTGTATGAAATCTTTCAATCTTTTCTTTTTAGCTAAAGGGTTTTTTGTTAGTTTTGTTTTGTTTTTTTCTTCTTCTTCCTAGCTGGCCATGTAAGCAGCTATTGGGATGTAGGATCATTAACTTCCACACAGGTACTTGAACAGCAGGGCACACTGGATTCTTGCACCTCAAGCTGTGCAGAAACAGCTCTTACGTGAAAAAAATTTCAAGTTGCTACTTCACAAAAAATGTAAGAAACTTGCTGGCGGAATAACAAAGTGCAGGTTCAAATCCTGTTTCTGAACTGGGTAGAGCATGGATTTTGCACAATTTAAGCAGTAACTGTGAGCCCTGGATAGACATAAGTTGACTGACACATATTTGTCATGAAAAGGGACACACATTTGCATTTCTGAAGAGGTAGGATTTGATGATGGGAAAGATTCTTATTGAAAATGGATCAGCCAAAATTCTGGTGGTACAGTCAACTTCTTGATATAACTGCTGCTTGACAGTGGGGCAAAGAATGACCCTCTTATTCATCCTACACTGTGCTTGTCCCACCTGAATGAAGACTGTACCAACTTCAGTCACTAGATCCAGGTACCAGACATGTAACATACCAACAATAGGCTCTAGCAGCACCCAAGTGGACTAGCATAACCTTGCTTAGACCTTCAGGATTTTATGACACTGTGTAGTTACAAATGAGGCATGGAAAGTTGTAGGCTACTGTGAACTGGAGTTGGATTTTACAAGGGCATGTAGTGATAGGATGAGGGTTAATGGCTTTAAACTGAAAGAGAGTATATTTAGATTAGACATTAAGAAGTTCTTCACTGTGCATGGTGGTCAGCCTCTAGAACAACTTGCCCAAAGCAGGGCGGATCCCCCTCCTTGCAAGTGTTCTAGGCCAGGTTGGATGGGACCTTGAGCAATCTATCTAGAGAAAGGTCTCCCTGCCTATGACAGGGGTCGAAACTAGATGATATTTAAGGTCCCTTACAACCCTATGTATGAATACCACATTAACACAATTTAACCTCACATATAACCTAAAGAGAATTCCCACTTTCCCAGTCTTTTCCTGAGCTAGATTTCATTATCTGTCAAAATATTTACACTCCTTCCAAAAGGGTACAAAACACTGAACCATGAAGTTCTTAATTCCAGCATACTTGGGGACTTCTTTCTTTTTAATTTGTTCCAAAAAGATCTGGCAAATGGCAACCAAGAATTATTTGACTTTGACTTCCAAAGTCAACCCTTCTTACCCACAGGTGACAACAGGGAAGGGGATTTTGTGGGTCTGTGCCACTGAGGCCAACCCGAGTTGAAGATACATCATTAAAGTCTTTGGAAAGGACATGTAACTGTGCCAAGTGCCCTTTCAGTCACCACAGGGTGCTCCTACAAAAGATTCTGACATCATTTGCCTGCCTGAGGCGCTCAATGAGTCTGAGACCAGAGACAGGCTTAAAAGAAAACTCATTTTCCTTCTAGCTGTCAAAATCCCATACAAATGATCAGGTTGCAGGAAAAAGATCCTATTACTCCACTGAATTTGATCCCCCCTTATGATTTTTCCAAAACTCCAAGTTTTAAGTGAGGTCTCTTTCCTGGGTTTAAAAACAAAGCAAAGCAGAAAGTTGGACACAGATGTGACATGGGGCAATCTTTTCACAAAATATTACAAGTACAATGTACTTTCTATTTCACATAGACCCTGAAAACACCATATTGATACCCAGACTTTGCCAACACAATGGTAGGGACTTCATTTTGAACACTGATTTCCAGTGTGATCACAACAAACAGCAGACTGGTGAACGCACTGAATTTATTTGCCTTCACTATTTAGAGGTTTGTCTACATGGGGAAGATGCTATGGAGTAAAGTCAGGTATGAATTTCCAGCATACACTTTCTTTGGCACTGCTACCTCATCCAGACACACTTCCTACAAGTAAGCATGAAGCAGTTTGTTTTACTGTCTTATGGGGCACTGGGAAGAGGGTTTCAAATCCTCAAAGGCTTTGAACAACCATATTACTTGCCCATGTGAACTACCTACGAGTTAGGCACCTCATTGCTATTTATGCCAATGAGAATCTGTTCCAAAATCCCAGCTCTCTCTCTCTGATTTAGTGCTTTTTGAAGACAATGGAAACATAGGATAAACTGAATAAATAACATAGGATTGCAGTAAAGACTGTACTGGGATTAGAAACTTGACATACTTATCCTATATGAATAAGAATCAGATTTGCCATTGAACTAGCTGTGATGAAAATGCAAGAAAGCTTTTGAGAATGTTTGGAAGCTTTTCCCTCACTAATATATAGAAAGCAGAGACTGATTCCTAAATAATTACTGAGACAAGAGGTATGTTTCAACTGGAAAGCACAAAGCTTTTGACTGCAAATATGATACATGGGAAGAATGACTCACATACAAAAGGGGTTGATCCAAAATGGAATTATTTACTCTTGAAAGTGTCTGTTTATGAGATGACTTGAATGAAATATTGAAACTAAGGATTATAATATGTTTACACTAAGCAGGAGTTTCAAGGACAGATGTCTGAAGGAAGAGAGAATGTATTACTTGGTGGGAGGAGGGGAGAAGAAGCATTGTATTACTGCTAGAACATGGACTTGAAGTCCAGAAAACAAATCATGATCCTCTTTTCTAAGGTTTTGCACTGCTAAGACTGAAAGTATCTGTTTTTTTAAAAAATATTTTTTGCTTAAACTCTACCTCACTCTGCTAAGTCAGAAGCACAATAATTCTCTGGTTTTTAGGGTCATTGTGAGGATTTCTGCAAGCACATTCTGAATTCCTCAGATGATGTCATAATAAGAATTGAAGGAGGCATTACTTTACGGAAAGAACAGATAGCCTGGAAGGATTTTGGTTGAAAAGGAACTAGAGGCAAACAGTATGAGCAACCTTAAGCAAAATGTAGATGACTTCACTGATGATGGTAAGGGAATGAATCTCATGAAAACTCTTGAAATCTCACGAGTCCTGGTCATACAACCTTGTTACCAGCTTGAATACACATTTTATGTATGACTTACGGTGGGGAATAGCTTTCAGAATCAACTTTTCCTTCTTACAGTTACTGGACAAGGTATTTAATTCTCAGCAAAGGTAAATTCTGTATTGCCTTAAGAGACAATACAGAACCTAAAGGGAACAGGCTTGACATGATAATTCTTTTTCTAAATATACACCTTTCATCTCTGACTATTGTTGCATGTCATTCTCCTTCTCAATCCTCCTTGTATCTGTTAAAGTATGAAACTGATCAAAGTAGTAAATATTAATAAATCACAAGGCCTCACATATTTTAAAGGGATTCAGCACTAGGGAAATAATTTATTTTTATGATAAAATACTGCAAAGCTAGAAAAACCATTACCAAGCAATTTTAAGTTCCTCCAGACCATTCATCTAGATCTAATTGGAGAGGCAGTAGCATACACAGTGATCACTGCCATAAACAATGTCTCAGCTTGTAGTTAGGGTTTCAGATACTCAGGTTTTACATAGGATACATTCCACCTAAGTGGGGTGTTCTATAGAGGTATTGTTCTTCAATGATTCTAATCACTAAAAGTAGACATAACCCATTGACCACACTAGGGACTATAATCTAACTACCTACATATCTCACCTTTGCAGGCCGTAGATTCAGGTGAGATGATCTTGACCCATGTGCATTGGTTTAATGAAACTCAGTAATTACTAAGTTGTTCTTAAAGGGTCTGATCTAGTGACCAATAAAGTCAGCAGAAAATATTTAATGCTGGCTTAAAAGAACAAACAGAAAGCCAGCTACTACCTACAGCTAGTACCTAAGGCAAAACCAGTGGCATCCAAGTGGTGGTTATGAAAAACGAAGACTGATCATCTCTATGGTCTAGTGAGCTGCTCTAGGTGAGGTTTATTTTGGGTTAGTATGTTCTGAAGGATTTATTTCTTTTGAAAGGTTGTTTCAGTGTTTTCTTCTCTGTACTGAAGGATATAGGGGATTCCTGCAGCATGCTGTGAGAGCAGCCAAGGAAGATTTCAGTTTATCCTGCTATTTTGTGGTACATGTCTCAAAGATGAGGCTTTTCAATTCAAAACAGTGTATGGAAAAACGTTCTGCAAATGTGGGGAGAAAAGTCACCCTCGTCTTTATTTTTTTTGAGATGATGTGCTATAGTCTTTAAAGTTAAAATGCTTTCACTAGCAATCTCCTAAGGAAAATATGAAATTGGAATATTAAAAAGTGGAAATTAGACATTTGCCTTTTTTGATACATAATAAACAGTCAGACTTAATTAGTTTCAAAATAAATGGTAAGTATAATCTACCAGTACTGCATCCAAAATGAAAAGAAACCATGGAAAAGGTCTGCAGAGCAATGTGTTTGGCATACACTTTGGTTCTTGGAGTCACTCTTCATAACTGCTCAGGGCAGCAATTTCTATGACATCTCTTTTTGTTTGCACAGTAATCAGTCACTGAAATATGCAATCAGTCCTCAAGAAAAGGGGAATTTCATTTATGCTGTGAACTCTAGATCACATGAAGAAGGACCATATTCAGTTCATCCAAGAAACATGGCTAGATACAAGCATTAAGCTAAGTCATATATACATCTATCTATATATATCTCCAGTACTACAGTCATGTCCTGTTTAATATTATAAAAATACATAGCCTTTTGCATTCTGTACTTCTGCCAATGTCTACAAAAACCCTAGGGTACTATGCCTACAGACAGACCATTGCTTTGTCCTGGCTTGTGGCCTTGCATTTGTACTTATTATATTGGCTTTGTTGCTACAGTACAGTAAAATATTACAATATTCTCTATTGTAATGCTGTTAAGTTTCATTTTCAAGAGGGGAAAATGAAGAGCTAAGCAATGTAGCCTAAGACATGAACGGTATTACCAAGGAGCTAAAGCTAACCCATTCTTCTGCAACTGGAATTTTTTAATGGAAAAACTATCTTCAAGTGGAAAGAAATGCAGGAGTCCTTGCTTTTCATAAAAAATTATTATTCAGGATAGTGGGGATTTTAAAGAATAAAAATCAGCTTCTGCTATAGTCCTTATGTTATTTTATACCCTACCTGATGTCTTACTGTCCCAAGAATAAGAAACTACATAATTGGCTATATGAATGCATATATAAAGGAATCTTTGAATCAAAGTTACTTAGAAAAAATGCAGTAACTCATAGTATAAGCAAAAATTAAGGAAGATTATTGTGGAAATGGTATATTTTAACCAAAGTCACACATTAGCAGTAGAAATAAGGATGTTCTTACATCTCTGCTCCATATTTATAGTGT
The DNA here is from genome assembly GCA_025447755.1 of Corythornis vintsioides. Taxonomy (NCBI): domain Eukaryota; kingdom Metazoa; phylum Chordata; class Aves; order Coraciiformes; family Alcedinidae; genus Corythornis; species Corythornis vintsioides. The sequence continues at coordinate 71,693 of JAOEGS010016000.1, read as the reverse complement.
TAAATCTAGTTAACATACCACACCCTCCCTCCCACACTCCAAATTGTCAAAGAAAAGGTTGGAAGGAGCCTTGAAAGGTCATCTAGTCTATTGTGGGAAACCAAGCTTAGGTAAGTGATAGCTATATTATTCCCAACAAATACTTGTTTTACCTGTTCTTAAACACCTCCTATGCTGGAGATTCCACAGCCTTGCAAAGCAATTCATCTCAGTACTTAATTACATTTATGTTTACATTTTTGCCCACGGGCTATCCTAAATCTTTCTTGTTGCAAGTTAAACCTATTACTTCTTGTTCTACCTGCACTAGATGTGAGGATAGTTTACTCCCTTCCTCTTCGCTGCTAATTTCACGTATCTGAAGACCATTATCTCATCTTCCTACAATCTTGTCTAAAGAAGAGACTAAATAATCCTAATTCCTTCGATTTGCAGGTCATGTTTTCTAGACTTCTTACCATTCTTGTTGAACTTTTTTGTGTCTTCTGCCACAAGACTACATATTTCTCAAATTGAACACAGTAATTTAATTTAAATTTAGCTGAACCATGTATAGCAGAAGGAATACATCACATGTTTTATTAATAATATTCTCTATTGTCCTTGTTAAATAGTATCCTATTTTTTACCAGTCATTTATTTATTTTATGAAAATTAGTTTAATTCTAATCTGGTCTCTGAATACTTTCAGAATTCACTCTTAGAGGTCTGCATAATTTATGATGTATTTAATGAGCTTTCTCTCTCTTCTGTCACCAATATTACCACAGAAGACTACTACAAGACTCTGCTCGTGACGTATTTCCTGATGGAGAGTGTAGTATTGACAACCATTAGTTTCTCAGCAATCTTTGTAGTATCACTTTGAGTTGCTCTAAAGAATGTTGTTTAAAACATTATAAAAAGCTAATTAGAGGCAAGATAAAACATCTATGCTTCTCCCTTATCCAAAAGGTCTGTTGTTGTTCCAGAAAAAGAGTTTAGCTTGGTTTGGCAAGATTTCTTCTGAAAAAAAAATCCACAACTGCAATTTTTCCTCTTGTGCTGTTTTGCAGGCACTGTAATTCTCACTTATCAACTCTGGATGATAGAATCACCTGGCTCTAGGAATTTTACTTGGAGACCTAAAGTGTTTTATATGCATAATAAGTTCCTGAAGTGCAGTGTTTCTTTTATTCCTGCCCCCCTAACTATCCACTTTGTAATAGTGTAAGCAGACTGGAGGCCCATATATATCTCTGTATTTGTCTAAAGATGTTGATATGGATGTTATTTCAATACCAACTGCAGCCCAAGCTTTGGCTCCCGAATGTAGGATTTAAAAAAAAAAAAAAAAGAAAAAAAAAAAGAAAAAAAAGAAAAAAAGTTATTTTTCTGCTTTTCAGCTAGACCTCAGTTATATGGGGTTGGAGTAGCAGCTGTGCTACTGTTACCCCAGCAGCTGACCTGGGTTATGCATCACATTGGGTGCTGCTAACAAGGGGACTACTGTCTCTGCTCCCACCCCAAGAGCACCAGCTGTGAGCTTTCTGCACCGGCCTCTGCAGACAGATCTGCAGTTGCTCAGCGGGATGTAAGCCAGCTCTGATTGGAAACCTGAGCAGCTTCATTAGTGCAGTGCTGTGCCTAAACAGATCCATAACTCCTATGGAAAGTGCTGGGCTGCTCTCAGTTTATTTCACTGAGATCAGCGCTGCCTCATCTGCAGCCATGCTGTAGTCCAGATGATGTGAGTGCAGGTCTACTGTCTGTGAAAGGCCATGCTGACAAAATCACTTTGTAATGCATATTCAAGCACTGGCTGCACCTTTTTGGAGAGAAATAGAATCTCTATCCATTATTTCAATATATGTAATGGGACTATTTAAAACACTTTTCAAATGTTATTCTTTCACGCCCCTAAATGTCCCTTTAGGCAACCAACCAAGTGTTACTTTTTTTTTTTTTACTTTTTTTTTCTTTTTTTTTTTTTTTTTTATAAGAAATGAAGACAGTGGGGGGAAATGAGTCATTTTGCAGGGTGGTTTCCAGTTTTTGTTTCTTGTTAGCAGCCCTAC